>JBBPTO010000177.1:0-43822 GCA_038094155.1 Pulveroboletus cf. aberrans | reverse complement strand
GGCATATACCTATCCGACCTCCAAGTACTTTAGTCATCCGACCTCCGTTACTAATCTGCAGTTTCTCTCCGTATATAAAGCCTGTATCTGTACATAGATACCTTAGGCTGAATATCGACTTAGACAATCCTCTGTTCATCTCCGGATACCTCCGATGTGTCTCCGACCAACGAAGGCCGTGACAGTGCGAAGACGCGACACATAAGTCCTGCGTCAAGCCTTCACTCCTCCGGATGCGACCCTCCGGATGTCCGACCACCTCCGGTGTTCATTCCCCCTTCGACTCCGATCTCCGACCGGAGTTTGAGCGGAAGATGTTCCGGTCTTAACACCTGCTCAAACTCTGGTCGGAGATCAGAAGTCAAAGGGGAGGAATGGCTGGAGATGGCTGGAGATCTGGAGGATCATGTCTGGAGGGTTGAAGGCTTGGCACAGGACTTGTGTGTCATGCCCTTGCACTGTCATGGCCTTCCTGGTCAGAGATGCATCACAGGATCTGGAGAGAGATTGGAAGAGGAGTCTAATATGATATTGAGGCTAATGTATCTACATACAGAAGTTGGAGTATATATATGTTGGAGGGACTGTGGATTAGTAATAGAGGGCTATGTAGATATGTAAGACAGAGGTCAGAGAGGTATATGCCAGACCTGTGCTACACAGTGTCAGAGGGATTAGAGGGATGAGGTTAAACTAAATACAGAACAAAGAGAATAAATAAGGGAATCTGAGAGATGTCTGAAGTTGTGGAGTTGCATAATTGGTGAGGGATTACTGGAGGAATGGGCAGAGTTGTGTTTCAGAGGTTGAAGTTGACTCAGTTGGATTCTGGAATATTGTTAGGGCCGTGTGGACAAACTCCAGTGTATCTCCGGAACTCCGGAGATATTGGTAGGACCTTGGCTTCATCTTATGTGGTGCGCCACTATCCAAGTCTCAGGGTTGTGGTTCTGTATTTGCGGAGGGTCGGAGGTACGGAGTTGAGTCGTCTAGACTTGGAGGAGGATTAGGATATCCGTCAGAGTTCAGTGGGAGCAGAGCGTCAAGCTGATCGAAGGGAGAGAACGTTGAGTACTCAATTCGATATTACAACTGGATATGTACAGCGGAGATGGTACAGAATATATAGTACGGAGGAGCATCAGATTTGTAATGAAATGGAGGTCGGGAAACTAAGAACTGGAGCTGCACACCGGTTGTGCAGTTCGCCAGAGCTGTGCTGCACAGGGATGGGGAAAGGTACAGAGCGTGAGATCTAACTAAATATGGAACAAGGTCATAACGTGAGATATATATGGAGGTCCGGAGGAACGGAGATGCATATGTGGTGTAAACACACCGGAGATATGAGCGGAGTTGGTGCTCGGAGGACCAGAGTTGTCATGGATATGACAAATATGACATCTCTGAAGAAAACATGTGCATGTGATCTTCAGAGATTTCTGGCTTGAAAATGCAGAATGATCCCAAAAAAGTTCTCTTGCTTTTGAGTCCTAACAAGTCTACCTCAATGGCACTCAACATGTCATGACAGTAATCTAGATCATCACCATTGCAATGTTTCTAACTACATTTTCTAGCTAATCATTCTTTTGATTTGTCTAGGCCCCAGCCAATGGAAATCTCATTTAATGGTGAGGCAGAATAATGATTATCCACCTTCAGTATGCTTACCTACTTTGAATGCCACAGGTCATCTGAACCTTGTAAATACCTCTCTGGACACACATTCACATGTCCAGCAAACACTGCTCTATCCCATGTGATTTATAGTTGGAAGCATAAGATGGTTCACTCAAGGTTTGGCTGTCAATCTGTCAAAAAGTCCCACTGAGTCTCACTCCATGGCTCAAACCAGGCCATAGCAGGGCCTAGCAAAGCTTCTATGAATTATGGAGGGTTACCAGACAATCCTGAGCTTGAGATAGGCAAATACTTCACATCTTTTTTCTGATCTGACTTGGCTATATTATATTCTATCAAATAGAACAATGTTTGTGACTTAAATAAGGCCATTTTCAGGAGCTGGTAACATGCTGATCAATTATTATGAAGACTTCTGTGAGAAATTTGCTATAAGTGAACCTCTTCATGTCCTCTTCTGATATGATTGACTGATATCAAACAGAACATCATTGAACCTGAACATATATGTCCTTCTAAACAGGAGATTATTGTATCAAACTGCTTTGATGGATGCATTCACATGCCACCTGCTTTCAAGATTTTCTACCTGGGAGCTCAATGCATCTCACACACATGCCACTATCAGCATGGCAACAACATGCTGTCAATGCAGCTCAATCACCACTTTCTATTCCTTCACCACAAGATCAGGAAAACATTTCGGATTCCCCTCACTCCCATTTCCTCTCCCCTTTACCTCAAGAAACCCTTCCATTGATCATCACTCCTGATAAATTTGACCTCTAACAGATCTATTCCTCCTAACCCACTCATGTCTCCTTTGAGACTCTGGAGTCTGTATCCAATGCACCAGATCTGATTCAAACTTGGGGTACAGATCCTTTATTGAGGCAAGTGATTATTGGGCAGCCATGCAGCACTGATCTGTCCACTGAATTCTTCACCCCCTTTACAAACCAGACTTTGGGTATCTTGATGGGATGGCATTATTCTAGCACTGATCTCAAGTCTGGTGCCAAGCTGGATTATCTTGCTCAAATGCAACCCACCTGCTTTATGACCTCAAGAACCTCCAGACCTTTTCTCATGTTTGTGAAGACAAGCTACTGGACAAGTTTCTGAAGTCAAAGGAGATGCTGTCTCATGCCAAGTATGGTTGGCAGAAGTTAGTAATCAAAATCTCACATTCAAAGGAAGGTACTGGAGTTGGTGCTGAATCTCATGTACTCAGATGACTATTGATGGCATACACTGAGCAATATAACCATCTGAATGTGTGATACATTTTGATTGTCAAGTCAATATCTCAAGAGGTATTGATTTTAGACTTTCAAACCTAGGTATCTTTAGAAAGGGGCTTTTCAAATGTATATATATTGATTATATAATGATTAATATATCATGAGATATGAGCAAATTAATCACAGGTACTCATTGAGACAGTTTTGTTGCTGACATCAAGGATATCAAAAACTAGTATGAAGTGTACTCTCCTTTGGCTTTGATGACCTCCTGAATCCTCCTGGGCATACTCTCAGTCAATGATTGACACTGCTCCACCCCAATCTTCTTCCACTCTGCCTGGACTCTTTCTCAAGACTCTATCATCCCTGCTGGTGGCTCTGAGTACTCAGCTAGTCTTCTTTTAGGAGAAATCATAGATGTTCTATGAGATTAAGATCTGGAGACTGAGTTGGCCATATCATAACCTCATATCCATGGCTAGCAAACCACTCCTTGGCCCTCTTGCTGGTATGCTTGGGATCATTATCTTGTCAAAAGATAATGTCATCTGGGGAAAATTCATAATATTGGAGAGTTTGTTGAAACTCATCCTCCAAAATCTGCACATAAAGTTCAGCATCCATCTTACCTTCAATCCTGCAAGCCATTCCAACTCCATTCCAAGTCATACAGCCCCATATCATCAATGATCCACCTTCAAACTTCACTGTCTTCTGCACCAACCTATCACTCAACCCCTCCCCTACCTTTTTCCATGCCCATCTCTTTCCATCTGATCCAATGCAATTGATTTTGGTTTCATGTGACCATATAACCTGCTTCCAGTCCTCAGCAGTCCAATGTTGATGGCTCAAAGCAAGGTCCAACCTTGCTTGCTTGTGACATTTAGAGAGAAGAGGAGATATCTTCTTCATCACAGCCTTCATTCCCACTTTTTTGAGGTGATGATGAATTTTTTGGGAGGAGATGGGATGGTTCTTGATGTCCTGAAGAGTTTTGATAACTTGGATAGCATTTTTAGCTTTTCCAGTATCAATAACTCAAATGGCATGATGCATATCAGTAGAAGAAATGATGGATGAATGGCCTCCAGAGGACTTAGATAGGTTGGAACAATGATTTTCAGATATTCGGTGAATGGCAGACTTGCTAAAGCCAGTAGAAGTAGAGATTTGATGGACTGATTGACCCATTTCCAAGAAAGTAATGATTGGTTTGGTTTGGTCAACAGAGAGAGATTTCATAATGGTGGATGTAAAGAAAGTAGTGGTATTTATATTTGTCTAGGTCATGTTGAAGTTCTTGCAGATCACATGATTCAGTTCTTATGTAATATCTCACTAAAATGTGTAATTTTCATATATTCAGAAGTAAGCAACAAAACTGTTTCAACAAGTACCTGTGATTAATTTGCTCATATCTCCTGATATATTGATAATTATATAATCAATGAATATATATTTGGAAATCCCTTGATTAGTGCTTTCTAAAGATACCCAGTTTTGAAAGTCTAAAATCAATACCTCTTGAGATATTGACTCAACAATCAAAATGTATCAAACATTGGGATGGTTTTGTTGCTCAGTGTATTGCACCATGATCTCATGAATGTCATTGTTCATGCATTTGAAATGGATCCTGCCCTGTCATTCAATATGGCCCCATTTACTCAAAAGTGGAAAGTAAATGAAGGAAAAACTGTTGACATCTTTTCAGACATGTATTCCTCACCAGGGATGCTTCATGTTCACAAAGAGGTGAATGCACTACCACACCAACCAGCTAGTGATTTGGAATGCACTGTTGCTTCAGTATTGGGTTGGTCAAATTCCACATGCCTCACAGATTTTGGTAAAGCATCAATGTGGTCATTTTACATCCAGTTTGGGAATGAATCAAAGTACCTTTGAGGCAAGCCAACTGCAGCTGCATGCCATTGTCTCACTTATATTCCAAAGGTAGGTATCTATAATTTCATATTTTTCTTTCTCTCAATATGTTTCTCTTCAGTTCCTGAGCAACTTCCAGGACATCTACTGAAAGATATACTTGATTGCAGTAACTCAAGACATTATTACTCACTACAGGTGAGAGTAGTTCCAGGCCATTTGGGGCCTAATACTTGATGATTGATTTATAGATGCCTATGAAAATGGCATTGTTGTCTGTTGTGCAGACAGCATCACATGATGAATATTTCCTTGTTTTTTATTTTTATTTTCATATTTGGCAGACTACCCAGAGAGGTACCCTTTTTATTATCCATATTTAGCAAAACTGATTTAATTCATGGTATTTAAAGAGTACTCATATTAGAAATCAAGTTTCTGGAAAAGTTTTATTGTCTGATAAAAAAAAAAACAGCTTTGATGAAAATGTGAATGTTTTGAAATATACAGCATTGGATACATCACCCTGGCATTGATGATGCAATTCACCAAGGTCATGTTCAAAGAGTATGTTGACTCATATTCATGAAGGGTGCTAGCATCAATAGTAACTGAGTACAGATTCTTTTCAAGGAAGGATCATACATGCTTACTATGGTAAGCTATGTTCTACAAACATACATGTGTACTAACTATTTCAGAATACATTTTTGAAGCATTTCCTGAAGCATGGTCTCAATGTTCATGTGCTAATGGTAGTTGATCTCTTGCATGAATTTGAGAGTGGCATGTGGAAGTCAATTTTCATTCATCTGCTAAGGTTATTGTTTGCACTTGGTGATGATAGAATTCAAGAATGGATGAAAGGTATGTCTTGAATTATTGAATATATTAGATATAACATTCTATAGATATTGTGCTGTTCCTACATTTGGACACAATACTGAAACAACTAGCAGTGTGGGACTTTGAGGACTTATTACAGGTTTGTTATTACAACTAAAGACATGATATCTAACATCATTTCATAACAGTGTGCAATCCTGGTGTTCAATGGTCTCATTTCTGATAACACCTACATACAAGACATGCTATTTGACTTAGCTACATGGCATGCATATGTAAAGCTATGCATGCATACAACCAATACCCTCAATTCTTTTGACACTGACAAAATCTATGTGCTATGGAGGGATAGAGATACTTAGACTCAGTGTTGCACAGTAGTGGTAGAACAACTATATTCACCTATGAGGGGTAGAGATACCCAGACTACAGACATACAGTGACTCCAAAAACCATTGCAATGTTTGCTACATTTAGAGTGTATGTAATGTACTGGCTATACCTGTGGAAATATCACTTAGTATTGGTGAGACCAAATATGGTACAAAACCTGGCTATGTAACGGTCCATTGATCACGTGATTTGGTCAGGTGTGTTTGGAGATATGGCCATTACAAAACAGCAATACCATTGCAATGGTTTATTCACTTTTGTGCTGATGCATATAATCTCCATTAAATGACATACTCAAGCTTTTCCCTATTAATATTCAACATACTATGTATTTGATTAGCTTTTGCAGGGCCAACAATGCTTTTTATTATACCCAAACCATTTATAATATCATCAATAAACACCTCTCTATCAATTTAGTCCTTCATCACATGAAAAAGTCTAGTATGAAGGCTGTGGTAATCAAGAAATGTGCTCTTCTTTCTATGAAACATTACAAAGCTCACTTGAATTTTGTTTATGTATATGCATTAGAACTGAACTAGAAGGAGATCATATGGTCATAAGAGATTCAAATCAATCATATGGTGTTAGGTGGGTGCAATTGGGCCAGATAAAGGCAGAAAAATGACTTAATGATAAGTTAGCAGATAGAATCTCTTTCAAGTCCAGTTCTAATGCATATAAGCAAAATTCAAGTAAGCTTTGTAATGTTTAATAGAAAGGAGAGGGCATTTCTTGATTACCACAGCCTTTGTACTAGACATTTTCATGTGATGAAGGACTATGTTGATGGGTAGGAATGTATTGATAATATTAGAGATGGTTTTGGTATCCTAAACAGCATTATTGGCCTTGAAAAAGCTAATCAAATACATAGCGTGTTGAATATTAATAGGGAAAAGCTTGATTAGATAACCTCCACAAGACTTTAAAAGCTCAAAAAGCTTATTTTTTTCAAAGTCTTGATATAGTAGAGCAGTCTACAACAGTAGAAGCAAGCAAAGTGACCAGCATCAGGCATAGAGAGAATAAAATTCTTCTGGGTAGTAAAGGTAGAATATATGATAATAGTAATTGTAAATAAAGAGGAGTGTGAATATATTTAAACTCAGACACAATCATTATATGTATATATTTGTTTTTCTGCCCAAAGAAAGCTAAATATCATGTCATTTAATGGAGATTATATGCATCAGCACAAAAGTGAATAAACCATTGCAATGGTATTGCTGCTTTGTAATGGCCATATCTCCGAACACACCTGACCAAATCACGTGATCAATGGACCGTTACATAGCCAGGGTTTTGTACCATATTTGGTCTCACCAATGCTAAGTGATATTTCCATGGGTATAGCCAGTACACTACATACACTCTAAATGTAGCAAACATTGCAATGGTTTTTGAAGTCAGTGTAAGTAAAGAATAGTGAAGAAAAGTGTCAAAATATATAACTCCTCCGAGGTCCTCCGACTTACTCCGGACCTGTTCCACTCAACTCCAAAGCTTTTGCCTACCAAGTACAACTCCTGACTCTGGCGTTATTCGGAGTTGACCCAATATTCAGTAACGTCCTCTTTCCCTTTCGGACCTCTCATTTCCTATTCCGGACATTACATCGGAGTTACATCGGAGTTCATGCGCTCTGATCTCTGTCACTATTTAATGTGTCCGCTTTCGTAATCACTCCCTCAGTTGTTCCACTACCACTGTGCAACTGAGGTTAGTTCTTTTAGCTACATCTAGCTCTTTCTTTTACTTATGTCTGTAGTCAGGGTATCTCTACCCCTCCATAGGTAAATACAAAGTTGTTCCACTACCACTGTGCAACTGAGTCAGGGTATCTCTACCCCTCCATAGCACACAGAATTTAACAAAAAGTATCTAAAGGCTCACCTCAGCTGTTGCACAGTGGTGTGACAAAACCACTGAGGAAGCAAAGACAAAGTCAAGTGCCTAAATAAGGACAGAGATGCGAGCACTAAACTCCGATGTAACTCCGATATTATGTCCGGAATTGGATATATTAGGTCCAAAGGAAGAAATAGGACCTTACTGAGATAAACAATCAACTCAAGATGCTCTGGAGCAGTGTTGAGGGACTTGGTATGCATTGATCTCAGAGTTGTAGTAAATGACCTTGGAGAAGATTAGAGATTAAAGGTGTTACATGTTGACACACTGTGGTCAAGTCATTGAGTTGGAAAGTACACAAATTCCTCTAGAAGATTTGTGAGGTTTATGTTACCTGTGAACTGCCTGGAGAAACTGTGGTGCATGGGCAATGAGTATTAGTGAAGGCAAAGAAGGGTGGTGGCAGTGGTTCTTCAAGGATGATATCAAACAAATCAAAAATGATGAAGCTTAATCTTCAAACATACAAGTATTACTGTTTGGGTAATTAAATGAATATAATTTGGGAGCAGGGAACAACAGACAACTACAATATGCAATTAGTGACTACTAGGAGGGTCATCTAGTGAGATGTCAGGTTGATAAATATTCAGGGTAAGCTTGAACACCAGTGGTTGAAATGATGGTACTCACAAACCTCTAAGAATCATGCAATGACAGTTGTCACAATGAACAGACTTGAGGCTCATGTGCTTCATCAGACAACTGAATAGAAGTGGAGAAGACTACAAGCAAAACAAGGCCAAAAAAGGAAAGGAAGCAAACAGCTTCATCTGTGCAGTATTCCATTGCAGAATCAGAGTGATCACCCATTAGATTATGGTGTGGCTTTGATCACATTTAGAAGACAGAGCAACAAAGGTGAAACAAAACAAATGAATAATCCTCTGCTAATATTTCTTCAGGATTGTATTGACAATCTCAAGGATCATCTCATTGAGCACATGTCTTGGCAGGAATATTCAGGTGAGAGCATTAAATCTGATGATGAAGAACAAAGCAAATTACTCATTGTGTGAAATGCAATGTATGAACACAAGACATTGTCTGTCAACTACACCACATATGATCTATAATGCAAACAAGATACAATCAATGCAAGGACACATGCTGACATGATGATGATGATGAAGTATTTGGGTTCTTGGATTCAGAAGTAGTGATTCAGGAAGTGCATCTAATTCTGATATTTTCTCTTGGGAAAATGAACTGTTGGACAACTCATTAGTGTAATGTGAAGATAAAAACTGCCAGAATTGGCAGTCATTTGATGTGAATATGTGAGTGTTATTTAAATTGTTGGCAAAGTACTAACTACTTTACCCAGTTTTGTAGACCAAGATATGTTTACGCAATATTGTGGCAGTGGTGTGAAACACATCATCTCCTGCCACTGAGATATGTTTCTGCAATCCAATGAGCAAAGGGTAAGTGATAAGCATGAAAAGGGTAAAGCAAAAATGGGTGAGAAAGAAGAGGAGTCTGAGAATGATGGAGATGGAGATGGAGAGGAACAGGATGACTCGGACTCAGATAATGAGAGAAAGTAGGATGAGAATAGAAATGAAGATGAGGATGGGGGTGAGAATGATTAAGAGGGGCTGAATTAGAGGAATGAGGATGAAGAAGACCCAGTGACAACAAATGAGAGGGAAGAACTCAACAATGATATCTATGCATAAGAGAGTTATGGTGTGCTCTAATGGTAAGCACATATGCTGACAATTTCAAAACACTGAATGCTGATAAATTCCTTTGTATAAAGTACAGACAAGAAAAAGAAGGATGGAGAAGAGGAGGATGAAGAAGGGAAGGAGGAGGAGAAGGAGGAGAAGAAGCTGTCCTTCATGCATATAGTTCACAACAGGTATATATCAGTTATCAAGGGTCACAGGGAAGCAGGGTGGTATACAATATACATATGTATCCTATGGAAGGTCTTATCAATGAGATGTTATGTTGCAGCTGCTCAGCTGGGCAGTGTAAATGATGTTATAGATTGACCTATTGTATTGATGGGGCAAGCTGCGACTTCAGATTAATATATCAGGCATTAGCATATTGAGAATCATCCAGTGGACTCAAGAAAGCACCTAGCTGCAATTATCTTGTATCTCACATCTTTGAAGCACTGCAAATGTTGAAAAGTGGTTATCAAAACGGGCACATGGATGCAGTGCCAGTGGTTCAGATGGGTACTACCAATACAAATGAATTCAGGAAAGCAATGTCTACCTTCAACTTGAAGGACCATGGCCCTGAGTTGAATGTGCACAATCATGCAGTACAATGTCTGGATAGCTGTACCACTGTGAGAGTATGACAATATATATACTGATGCTTGAATGTGCTCAAATGTGAAGTGAACATACAGTCAGATTCAATAGATGTCTGGTTCAGTGATTGCAGTTTTGGCTAAACCAACTACACAATGTTCAGTTCAGCATTCAGAGAAATAGCTTGTGAACCAGATGGAATCAAACAGGTTCATCACTAGCTAGGTTGTTGAGATTCTGTGAATTAAACACTAGGTCTTGTACTCTGTTAATATAGGCAGACCATAGTGGAAATACACTATTCATGTTACTAAAGACACAGGTTGAGTATGAAGCTTGACTCACTGAGTGAGTCAAACCTTGGCTCATTAGTGAGTTAAACATACAAGCATTAGGCTTGACTAACACATCAGTGAAATCTAATTAAAGTGTAATCTTATTACACTTAGGATTGACCACATGGTGATCTAGATGCAGTCTTTATGACTCAGCTATGATGTCATCAATCTGGAGCTTTCTTAGCTTTACAACTGCTGTGTTGGATTGACCCAGACTCAACTCCACTTATATCAAATATGTAGAGCAGCATGACAGATTCTCTGATGTCATTTTTACATCATTGACCTTGTTCTAGCAACATCACACACAAGTACATACAGGTTTCTGAATGTATTTAGAGGCAATAAGCACTGTGATGTAATTAATAATGAGATTTATTTCCCCTCAAGATCAAGCTTCTAAGAAGCTTACAAGGGTTAATCTCATCAATCTTGACTAACCCAAACTTGATCACAAGAACTTTAGCATCTGTCTTGGTAAGCATCCTTAGCTCACCTCTCTCTTCTCTATCCTGCACAAAAGGAGTATCCTTGTACCCTCCTGTTAGGATATGACCCCCACCTAGGCATAGTGGGCAAGTAGGCTTTTATCCTTTGAAATATTTTATCATGCCTCCTGCACCTGCCTTGCAAAGAGACAAAGTTCTTGTTTTTGAGTTCTTTCATGCTCTTTCCATCATTATAGCATGCTTTGGCATTGCTTGGGACATGCCTATGGGATAACTGACAGGCTTTATGAATTCCAATGAAGAGATACCCACCTCTTAATAGATTTCACTGATGATGAATACTGGTCCCTGTTCTACACCACTATCTTTGAAGGTGAAGTTACAATTTTCAGTTGTAGCTTTCATGAAATGGGGCTAGAATCCATCAGTGAGAAGGCTAATCTTTTACCAATTCATGAATCTTCAAACCCTGGTTGTGGAAATTCTGAGACTTAAATTATTCAACAAGAAATTTCAGAAATACCTTCTGAATATCTGCATACATCCAATGGTTCAAATTCTCTAAGATCCCAAAATTCCAATTTCAATCCATTGCATCATCCTCATCATTCTTCTACAACCTCTATACTCATTCTTATTCAGGCCATACAAAATGTCTTAGCAGAGCAAGCTCAGACCTTTCATCAGCAAGCAGAGTTACTGAGACTATTGCCTCAAAGTCCTGCAAGATTTGAGTCACCTCCTTTACAATCATCAACCATCCCTGCTACACTTTCTCTGATGCTTGCTTCTGAAGAGGACTTATTTGGTAAATCTGATTATACAAAAAAATTTTCCTTAGTTTGGGAGATTTCCCAGAAGAGTTAAAGATAAGGCTTATCAGCTGGGACCTGGATGCCAGAAGAGGTGCTTCTATAAATACACACAGATTGATTTCCATTTTAGGAAAAGCTACCTGAAGCTGATTAGATACATAATGAAATGGTCTGCTGGCTCACACAAACCTCAGAGGGTGGACCTCTGGCTCAGAAAGATAATGCCTTCCCTAGCAAGATCAGCTGGACTCCTATAAAGCAACCACAGACCTTGATGAAAAAGAGAATAGGCATGGTATACACAACAGCTGGCTGAGTTGGTCAAGATGCTATACAGTGTGTACCAACAAATGCTACAGCATAGGGGCAGAACCTTCCCCTCCATGACCAGTGTGACTGAACAAAGCACTATACAGCATATGACGGCCCAAGCTTAGTACATGGTATAGGGAAGTAAGGGTAATGGACAAGGATAATGTAACTGGGGATGCCACAAGAACTTATTTGAAGTTCTTGAGCTGTCTATGGGGTAGTATATAGTACAGGTCCTATGTGGTTGTGTTTTTGTCCTGTCATCCATGTATAGTAACCATGGAAGGTTATAGAATATTGTAGAATGTCATGGAATGTCATGGAATGTCACAGAAGCTTTAGTCAGCACACAAGTAAGTGCATTAGTCAACATCATCAGTCAGCAGTATTGATAATGAATTAGTCAGCATGTCATGTAACTGGCCATGTAATCTGTAACCAGGCATGTGGCATGTGACTGTGACCTATGATGTGTGATGTGGTTTGTGGCCTGACTGTGACATGACATGTAACATGAAGTGATGTAATTCCCTTTGTACATGAAAAGTCATGGAAAAATAGTGAAAAAATCAAGGGAATAATATTTCCTGGAGTTTCACCATTTGCTCCTTGTATCTGGTGTACTATTCTTTTGAAAAGAGAACAGATCCACTGCTGTAACTTTAATGAAAAGATCCTGGTTGTCAGAAAATCTACAGAAAAACAATTTTATCAAGTGGTCAAGATCAGTGACATCACAGAGATACATTCAGGAGTGCCACAGAAGTTGCCTTGCACTTGGTGCAACTGCAACTTTCTGAGAGGCAAAGATCATATCTGCACTAAAAATGATAATCAAATTGCCCAAAGAAGGGGCCCTCAGGATCCTTTATTAGCTCAACAAGGATTATCCATCATCCTTGTCCCAGAATACCTCTTCTCCCACCTCAATCAGCAATACCTCATTCCAGGCCACTATGCTTCAATTCCTCTTCTACAGTAAGCTCAAAAACCCTTTTAATGTTGGCCTCATTTGTAGTGTGTGATGCACACTGCCTAACTCTGTGTGAACTTTGCTTAGTTTTGATAGAGTTATAAATAGTACATACTCTTGGATATCAAATCAGTTTCTGGGTCATGTGATAAAATTCACACAACACAGAGATATGGCCATTTTAAAACTGTGATGTCATTGAAAGGGTTTCTGCACTTTTGCATTGGTAATCAGAATCATGGTTATACAGTGAACTCAAAAACCCTTTCCATGTTTGTCTTATTTGTAGTATGTGATGCACACCACCTACCCCTGTGGGAATTTCACTTAGCTTTGGTGAAGTTATAAATGGAGCATACTCCTGGCTATCATATTGGTCTCTGAGTCACATGATAGAATTCACATGGTGCGGAGATATGGCCATTTTAAGACAGTGATGTCATGGAAAGAGTTTTTGAGCTTTTGAATTGGTAACCAGGATCATGGTTATGTAATAGAATGATTGGCTGTATTTGCTTGTACAAACAAGGACATACATGGCAATAGTATGTCTGAGTTTAAAAAAGTTCACACATCTCTTAGTTTTCAACCACCATCATGGTTAGATCTCTCTCTCTTACTCAACAAAATTCTATCCTTTCTCTGCTTGATGCTGGCCAATCTGGTAAAGCCATTGCCAAGCAAACTGATGTCAACCCTTCTGCTATATCCAAACTTTGCTCCAAGAGTTTTTTTACCCTTCTCAAAGCTGTGGGAGGCCACTCTTGCAAGCTTTCCCCTACTAATATTCACCATGCCCAACATTTTATCACCTTTGGCAAAGCTGAAAATGCTGTGCAAGTGACCAAAGCCCTTACCAACATCATCTAATAACCCCTCTCTGCCAGTACTGTCTGTTTTTACTTGAAGAAATCTGATATAAAGGCCGTGGTCAAGTCCAACATTCCATTCTCTCTGCTAGACATCACAAGGCTTGTTTAGACTTTGCTTATGCTCACAAGATTTAAACTCTGGAGGATTGAAAGAAGGTGATATGGTCATATGAGACCAAAATCAATCATCTTGGGTCAGATGGGTGCAAATGGGCATGGAAAAAGGCAGGTGAGGGGCTTAGTGATAGGCTAATGCAAGAAATCCCTAAGTTTGGTGGTGGTTCCTTGATGATGTGGGGCTGTATGACTTGGAAGGGGGTGGGACTTGCCACCAAGATTAATGGTAGGATGGTAGGATAGATGGGGACCTTTACCTTCAGATTTTAAAGGATGAACTTTAGCAAACTCTGAAGTATTATGGTCTTACTCCTTCTGATATCATTTTTTAGCAGAATAATTACTCCAAGCATACCTGCAAAAGGCTCAAGAAGTGGTTATAGAAGCAGGAATTTAGAACTATGATATGGCCTGCACAGTATCCTGACCTAAACCCTATTGAGCACCTCTGGGGTTATCTCAAAAGAAGGCTTGCAGGGCATGAAAACCCCTAGTGGAATTCATGAATTGTGGAAAAGAGGAGTGGGAGGAAATACTAGTTGAGGAGTGTCAAAAACTAAATGAAAGCATACCCAAAAGGATTTAAGCAGTGCACAAAGCAAAAGGAGGCTATACCAAGTACTAATAATATTCAAATATCCTTGTAAATGCAAAATGCAAAAACCCTTTCAATGACATCATTATTTTAAAATGGCCATATCTCTGCACTGTATGAATTCCATCACATGATGCAGAGACCATTTTGATAGCACAGAGTATCTACTATTTATAATTCCACCAAAGCTAAGTGAAATTCCTACAGGATTAGGTAGTACGCATCACAGACTACAAATGAGGCTAACATTGAAAGGGTTTTTGAGCTCACTGTATATTTATTGCCTTCCTGTCCTCTCCTGCAACAACTACCTTTGCACAAACATTTCAAACTTTCACCTGGAAGCTTCTTCAATTCTTTCATGCCTTTATCTCATGGACAATGAGATCTCTATGGATCTCAATCTGTGTCCATTTTCAGGTCTTCCAGGTCAAGAGATAACTAGTCACAACAAGTTCCAACATCTGATGTACTTGAGGCAATGATGAGTGGTTGAGGTTGAAAAAGAAAACATTTTGAAAAGGGAAGAAGAATGGATCCAGCCAGATATGAACCATCTCCCCTTTCTTCAACAATGTTATTGGATCAATCTGCTAGGCAAAGTTGCATTCTCAATTCCTCTGATCCTCATAGAGGTTCTCCTTTCCCTTCATCTGAACTACATCAGGTTCAGATTATGGAATGGAGGAAACTATCTGATGGTCCACATCCAAAGGTCTATTCATTTTCTCATCCCTTCATCCATCTGGAGAATGTAAACTTCCTAGCCTGGAGGCTGGCAGGTATATATGAAGGCACAGGTTGGGCATTCCCAGTTCAGTCATATTGTCAAACTTATCAGATCTGAGCTCACTGGTTTGGCTTCAAGGCTATTCAAATAAACCATTGCAATCACAGTTGAAATGTATGCCTTCTACAATTTTTTTCATTCTAAAATGGAGATAGAAGATGATGACTGGATAGTCACAGAAGATGGGAAAATTACAATGCAAGAAATGATGCTGGTTATCATGAACCATTGCCTTCACCTTTACTGGCAGTCTCTTTCCTCTTCTAGGCCTTTTATGGCTATTCAAAGATGACTAATATATGATACTGATGGAGAACATCAGTAGATCTACCAAGGCTTTGCAGATGTGGCTCTGAAAGGATGTCTTGAAAGAGATTATAGAATATTATGGTGAAGATGAGCTGCAATCATTGGAGAAGAAAAATGTAGGTGGCTCAGAATGGTTTACTGAAAATTCTCCTCTTTGCACAGATGTTCCCTCCTTTTGGCCTCTTTCCTCTTGTCTATGTCCTTTTTCATATTCTTTCAACTTCAATGAGTCCTTCAGAAGTTTTCTCAAACTATCAATCTATTCTTACATCATTTGTTCAGTTCAAAACATCTTGATTCAATCTGGGATAATTTTTCAATAATGTATTGCCAAATCCACATTTCTTCACAGAGACACACTATACAAACCCAGAAGCAATACCATTGAGACTGATGAAAAAATGGTATTAAGTTACAAAAACACCTAGTTCAGATCAAACAAGATATAAAGAAATTGGAATGAAATGAGAGATCAAGAACTGAAGTGGAAACAAAGAAGAAAGACTCAGAGAAAGCAAGCTTTAACTTCAAAGGAACAATCTGTTGTGAAGTCAAAGAGCACCTACTGATATGACTCAGAACCACTTAAGGCTCTAGGCTGCTTTCACTAGTCAAGGGAAGGGGAGAATGAGTCAATGCCATACATAGATGCTGAGGAAAACATCAAGAGGACAAGACTGCCCTCTGGTGGCTGCATTCTTGTCCTTTATATACTACTCTACATGTTTGTACCTATTGTACTCTAATTTAAATGTCCATGAGAATACCATAAGGATCATGTGCAGAGAAGGCATGGTGTTGAAGAATGGAAGATGATTTATGTGTAGGGTAAGGGCATAAAATGATGTTAGGGTCATGGGTAATGCATAGAAGACATAGGAATGTTCTGGGAGGGTCTGGAATGCATATCATGACATACTATACAAATGGAAAGGGTTTGCATGATGAAATACAAAGTTCTGATTGAACTGTTGTGCTTCCAGTGCTTTCAAGGTTCCAGGTTCTGAGTTTCCATGATTCTGGCATGTTTCTGAGATTTCACACTTCTGAGTTCCTGTGCATCCAAGCTTCCAAGTTTGAAAGCATCACTTCCAGTGTGTCAAACATTCTAAGTGTTGTTTGTCAAAATCTAACACCTCTGATCTCCAGTCTCCTCTGATGTCATTTACTACAACTCTGAGGTCAACGTGCACCAAGTCCCTCAACTTTGCTCTGGAGCATCTCGGAGTTGATTGTTCATCTATGTAAGGTCCTATTTCTTATCTCGGACCTGATATTTCCTATTCCGGACATTATGTCGGAGTTACATCGGAGTTTAGTGCTCGTATCTCTGTCCCTATTTAGATACTCGGCATTGTCCTTGCTCCCTCAGTTGTTCTGCCACACCACTGTGCAACAGCTGAGGTGAGCTCTTTAGATACATTTCTTTACTTTACTTTACTTATGTCTGTAGTCTGGGTATCTCTACCCCTCATAGTGCACAGATTTTGACATTTTTGGAAGTGTCAGAAGTAATGGAAAGGTGTGGAAGTGACTGTAACACCTACTCTCTCCACATGATGCAACTCAGAAACCTGGAACACATGAAATTATGGATCTAACTGAAAATGAACCACATATAGAAATAGTGGATCAATTCAAGGTATCAGAGAAATCAGATAGCTCTAATTGAAGATCCAATGACAGAAAACCAGACTTTCATGCTATTTTTGATCATTACATGTTTGATGGCATCTTTGATCAACATTTTGCTAACATTGTTATGTTGATTACTACATTTCTAAAATGGCATTCTGGCTTTTTTCCTCTTTCTTCAAGGATGTACACATGAGAAAATAACATGAAAGAAACAATGGAAGAATGTATGTATGTATCTACTGTACTCTAATCTAGATGTTCATGAGGATTCTATATATAAGGATTGTGTATGAAATAAGCATGGTGTGAAAGAGTGTACAATCACATGAATAGGGATTTGCATGGGTGTGAGTGACCCACATGGGTCATGGGTATGGGTACTGGTGAGTACCCACCCCTTATTAAGCTATGTGTGTAGGAACAAGTTACCACCTTGGCTTACCTCTCTGCTCATCAACATTAACTGATAAAGGCCCCAATAATGTGGCTTGGCTCTTACCATCCAGCAGCAGAGCCATGATAGTAATGCCACTGTAAAATGGTAGTGACAACTGTGACCAGATTGCAATAACAATGATGACAATATAGTGACAATGCCATGCTTCATGCCATACAACATGAGAATAATGGCCAAAATGATTATAATAATGTGACTCTGATGATATAATGGCTATCAGAATAATCACAATTAGATGGTGGCATGGCAACCAGTATCACAGGGACATGATAGCCACTAGCACAACTGAAGCCAACCAGACACACAATTAACTGGTCACTAGCTTACACTGAACCTCACAGGATAGAACTCCAGCCATGGACACTAATGAAATGACCCTAACCACTATATAGTGCTGCCATCTGAACTAGACTCAGGAAGGGAATGGTATTATCCCTAATCAAAGTCAGCTGGATGCCTATACAGCAACCACAGACCTTTACTGCCAACTAGTTGAGCCCAATTGAGGCCCTATAAAGTGCATGCTGGTTTGTTGTCAGTGAATGGTCTTCATAGTAGATAAGGAGGAAAATGTGACTGGAGATGCTACAAAAAGTTCTTGGGCTATATATTAGCAGATATATATAGAACAAGTTATGTTTTTATTCTGAGATTCATATATAGTAACTATGGAAGGTTGTATAATGTCATAAAATCTCTAACCTGTCAGCCAACTCTATGGCCAGTCAATAGAGGCATGACTTAGTAATGCTAATCTATTAGTGGGATTGAAGGCAGGTATAAAGAAGCCAGTCTGAGTCATTAATTAGCCAGACAGCTTTAGAACTGGTCAATAGAAGTTGTCTGAGTCACAGATAAGAGGATAAAAAGTTATGGTAAGTTATAAGAAGTCAGAACTTCTCAGAAGGTCATAGAACTTTCTGGAATGACCATGTGACTGACCATGCCATGTAACTGGTCATGTAACAGCCCATGTGGCTTACCATGTGACAGACATCTAAAACTTCCACAAACAAAGCCTGATAAGGCTTCACACTAGTTTACATTGTTAAGCCTTTTTAGGCTTGCTTTCATGCTGTAGCCAATACCAGCAAGGTTCAGATATGCTGGTTTTGATACAATTGAGTGAGGAGGTTGCCAGCTTGGACAAAAGTGGAGTGGTGGGCTTGGATGATGTAGTGATAACTGCCACCTCTAGACATCAGCATTGTGTCAATATAAACCTTATAAAATAAACCAGAGATGAGAGCAATGATGGATGGGATATGGAATTGGGCAGTTTGGAAGCCTGGCACTGGTAACAGTTTGAATGTACCACTTGACATTTTTGGTGAGCATTGACCACCAGAAGCAGAGGAGAAGATGAGTCTGGGCTGGATGCTCTCGTATCCAAGGTCATTATGGGCCTCTTTAATCAGTCTGTATTGCCGATTCTCCAACATAACAACTTGATAATGGCCATGCAGTTTCTGGCATCAGAGAATGCTGCCAACAAAGAATTAGCAGAAGGCAGACTGAATGAAGAAATGAAACTCCTTGTTGGATAAGTTGAAAAGACAGATCTTAGTAGTGAGAAAGATTCAGATAAGGTTGAGTGAGATGTCTTTCACCTTGGCTTTGGCAGACCAGAAAAAGGGAGGATCAGATTCCTCATTGAGTTAAAGACATGCCTATGCAATGGTGTCAGTGAATGTGCAATAATTGATGAAAACTGGTTGGACATCTGGATCTGCCATGTATGGCCTGTTGTAATTCACCTGGTAGAACCAGTACACTGTAAGGGAAGGGGGCTTGAGAAAGACTCCATGATATTACCTTTAAATACATCCAGGAATCTGTATGTACTTGTATGTGATGTATCTAGAATAAGGTACATCAGAGGATCTGTCAAACATATTTGAAATAAGTGAAGTTGAGTTTGGATTGATCCAACACAGCAGTTGTGGAGCTAAGAAAGCTTCAGACCAATGGCATTATAGCTGAGTCATAAAGACTACATCTAGATTATCATGTGGTCAATCCTTGTGAAGTGTAATTAGATTATACTTTGATTAGGTTTGACTCATTAGTGAGTCAAGCCTAATACTCAACCTATGTCTTTAACAACATGAATAGTGTACTATCACTATGGTCTGCCTGTATCAACAGAGCACAGAACCTAGTGTTTAATTTACAGAATCTTAACACTCCTCCTCACTAGAATTGTTATGATATGACATGAGCCTGACATAACTCATAACATGATGTGTCTTTCTCTTCTGTTTTTTTTTCTATTTTTCTACTATTTTTTCATGACTTTTCACACACAAAGAAGGTCACATGACTTCATGTCACATGTCATGTCACAGGTCACATCACAGTCACAGTCACAGTCACATGCCACATGCCCAGTCACATGGCATGCTGACTGATAATGCTGACTGATGTACTTACTAGTGCACTGACTAAAGCTTCTGTGACATTCCATGACCTTCCATGACTTTCTACAATATTCTATGACCTTCCATGGTTACCATACATGGATGACAGGATACAAACATGATCACATACAATCTGTACTATATATGCACAAGAACTTCTGATAAGTTCTTATGGCATTCCCAGTCACATCTCCTTGTCCATTACCCTGACTTCCCTACACCACATACTAAGCTTAGGCTGGCACATGCTGTATAGTGCTTTGTTTAATTACACTGGTCATGTGTCATATGCACAACAACTCTGGTATCTCTGATATAACTCTGCTCTTTCCTCCAGCACATTCTCTGTCTATACACAACTCCATTCCTTTAGACTTCCATTGTATGTATCATTATGTTTCCCCTTGTTTCCTATTTAGTCTAGTCTTGCTCCTCTAACCTTTCTGACACTGTGTAGCACAGCTCTGACATCTACATATCCAACCTTCATCTTACACATCTACATAGCCCTTCATTACTAATCTACAGTCTTTCTGACCTATATACATATACTCTGACTCTGTACATAGATGCTTTAGCCTGGATATCACCTTAGACTACTTCTCTGTTCTTCCTTCAGAATTCCTCTGATGCATCTTCAATCAAGAAGGCTGTGACAGTGCAAGGGCATGACAATAAGTCCTGTGCCAAGCTTTCATCCCTCCAGACATGACCCTCCAGATCTCTGGCCATCTCTAGCCATTTGTTGTCCTTTGAACTCCAATCTTCAACCAGAGTTTGAGTGGAGGAGATCAGGTTTTAATAGGGAGGTTCTGCCTCTATGTTATGGGATTTGTTGGCACACTGTATAGCATCTCAACCAACTTGGACTATTCTGTTATGAGCATTATATCTATCCCTTGTCTTTAAGGTCTGTGATTGCTGGATAGAAATCCATCTGACTTTGTTAGAAATGGCATTATCTCTTTGAGCCAGAGGTTTACCCTCTGAGGTTCATGTGAGCCAGCAGACCATTTCATTATGTACCTGGTTGGCTTCAAGAATGTTATCTACTTGAAGAATATGAAATGAGTTTCAAAGCCTTTATATTTTCTTGGAACTTGACATTTCTCAGATTATTGGTGAAGATATCTGCAAACTATTTTGTGGTTTTGACATAGAATAGTTCAACTTCTTTGAACTCAATGGCTTCTTGTACATATGTAATGGTCATTCTTTCTGACATGTTTTGTGTGACCTTCCTGTACAGGATTTGATGCAAAAAACATAGCATCTTGATTGTCCGCACATAAAGGAATTAGCTTTAGTTAAAAGCCTAGTACTTCAAATAGGATTCTCATCCAAACTATTTGCTTTGCCACTTCTGTCTTCATGGCCTTGAAAGCCATGAGATTATTCCATTTGCTAGGAATATATACAGTGGTGAATCTTGATGTTTGTATACCTCCAGCCCAATCTGTGTCAGAATATGCTATAAGACCATTTTGAGGACTGTTTGCAGAGTATTTGATGCACAGATTCATTGTTAAAGAAACATAGCAAACTATCCAGATTTCCTTCTGCAGGTGCTCTTCTGTTGAATTTGCAGAGAACTGTGACATTTTGATTACTGCAAATGCAATGTCTGGCCTTGTTTCAAGCATTAGAAAAAGAATTGAGCATATTACAGATTGAAAGAAGCTTTGAAACTTGGGATCAGGTTTTTCCTGCACAGATGACATAGGATTGTATTCTGGGGGTAGAGGCATTGAAATGTTTTGCAGTTCTCTTAATCAAAATTTGGATAACCTTTTCAGCATAGATTATTTGATCAAGGACAAGAGTTTGCCTGATTCAGTCTCTTGTTATCATTATGGATAGATATTCCTTTGCATCTCCAACATCTTGGCATTCCCATCTCTTCATGAAACATTCCCTTAGAACTAGTGCTTTATCACTACCCATGAAAAGTGCATCATCAACATATATTATGATGATGATCAGAAACTTTTCTTTCTTCTTTATGTAAACCTCAATATACACATTTAGCATTTGATAGCTGAATTTGATGAGAAAAGCATGAAGTGCCTTATTTCATTGGAGCATGGCTTTTTTTAGTCCATATATGGCTTTATTTAATAGACAGACTTTGCAGGGATTCTTAGAACCTACAAAGCCTTCTGGTTGCATCATATAGATCTCTTCATGAAGATCTCCATACAGAAATGCTGTTTTGACATCTAGCACTGATATTTCCAAATCATGTAGCACTGCTAAAGGTAGAAGGAACCTGACTGTCTCAAATTGAGTGACAGGTGAAAAGTGTCTTCATAGTTCACATCAAAGATTTGTGTGAAATGTATCTTGCTTTGACATGGTTTCTTGTTCTGACATCTCTCTTTCACTGGTTGATGGTTCCTGGGAAAATCTACAAGCTTTCAGACTTTTGTATCATTTAGAGATTTCATTTCATCTTTGCATGCACCCTGCAATGCTTTCTGTTGTTCCAGTGGTAGATTGGTAATGTCTTTGTAGTGCATTGGCACTCTCCAGTCAGCAGATCCTGTCACTGCTGCTGTCAATAGTCCATTTATCCAACCTTGTGACATGACTTGTCTGTCTTGTCTGAAGTTTGACACTTGTTTGACTGAATATTGGGCAACCAAGCTGGACATTGATTCATACAGTTGTTCTTGACCTTCTTGATGAGTTGGATCTTTCATTCCTTCATGAGCTTTTTTTTCTTGCACTTGCTTCTCCTGAATTTGTACATCCTCTTAAATAGGTATTTGCATTGAAGACCTAATTCCCTGTTGTTCTGTCTCTATGGGAGTGAGACCTTCATGAGCTGAATTTGGTTGGATTCTTATTTGAGCTACCATTGTAGATCTTTAAACAGGTTCTTGAGGAGGTTTGAAGGTTTGTTCAAGTTCTCTCCTAGTAGGATGGTATTGTTAAGGATGTGCTTAGAATCACACAAGAAATTCATCTTCTGTTTGCCTTGGTGGTATCCAGTTTCTTTTTCTTATTGAATCAGATTCTTCTGGTTTAGTTACTTCTTGTTGTGGATGTAATTTTTGTTTTGCTTTGTATATGTCTATGTCTTCCTTTGATGGTGAATGTTTCCTTGTCTGAAACAGAAGGGAGGTACAGAGTGATATGAAGGTGGTGGTTGTTACATCTTCTTTGAAGAGGAGACTTTAGAGGGAGTTGATGATGTTGTTGAGGAAGTGAAGGATGATGTGTCTGAATGATCTTCTAAGAAGTCATTATCACTGGTACCGCCTCCTAGTGGTGCTTGTGGTTGATTGGGATTTGAATTTGCTTGTATTGGTAGTGGCACTACCAGATCTTGATGTGGTACTGGTATTCTTGAGATTCTTGATCTTCTTGATCAATAGGGGCATCATTTACTATTGTTTCTGTGGCTTCTTCTGTAATTGGAATTGGTTAGTCTTCTTAGCACTTGAGACAATGAGGGAACACTGATTCATCGAAAATGGCTTTTGTAGAGTCAAAAACTCTTCTTCTGGTTGTTGACCAAAATGTTCAACCTTTGATGTTGAGTAGTTGAACTATAAAGGCCTTTTCTTCAGCTTTTGCACTGAGTTTGTCTCTTTTTTTGTTCTGGAGTGATAAAAACAAATGCTTTACAATCAAATACTTGAAAGTAATAGACATCTGGTTTGTTACCACCTTTGAAGATTTAAATAGGGATCTTCCAGTTGTGATGACACATTGGGTGTCTGTTATAGATGAAGATTGTTATTTCTACTGCATGTTGTCAAAAGGCTTTTGACAAGCATGCATGGTGTTACATAACTCCTGCTTTTTCCATCATGATTCTGTTAAATCTCTCTGCTTGACCATTTTGTTGAGGAGTATGAGATACTGTTGTTTGATGAGTAATATACCTGGAAGTGAAGAATGCATGAGGTTTGCCTGTTAATTCTCCTCCTCAGTCTGAATAAACAGAGGTAAGCTGTTGACCAGTGAAGGTTTCAGCCCAAGAAACCATGTTTTGAAAGTGTTGAGCAGTGGCAGCTTTGTCTCTGAAAAATGCAACAAGTGCAAATCCAGAGTGATCATCTATAAAAGTAAAGCCACTGATCTTCTGTTTGAAAGCCTGTGATTATAGATACATTTTTCATTGGGGAAGATGTGGCTAGGCCATCCTCTTGTCTCTCATAGTATAACAGTTACCATAAGTTGGTTGCTCTCCAAGGTTTACATCATAGTTCATTGGATCTCCTATGTCTAGATCATAATGGTTATTTCTTGGAGAATACCCAAGGGTATACTGGTTTGGATGGTAATAACCATAGTCAAAAGAACCATAGCATTTATGATGACCTGCATACCAATGAGGTTGATCTTCTCACATTATGTTTTCCATTTGACTTCTAATCCTCTTCAAAATAGAACCTGCTTCCTTTTTCTTTTTTATCTTTTCTCCTGTTGCATACTAGAGGTGCTTGTTCTCCTCTGTCTGTTTGATTAGAAGGGTCTCTTCCTTCTGGCAGGTTGTCTTCACAATAAAGCAGGTTAGAATGAGAGAGTATGCTTCAGGATAAGAAAGGATCTACTGATGAGCATATACTCTTTTGGAAGTGAGATTATTGATGGATTGGGTGATATCACCAGTTGAATCGGTATAGATGGTGCAGTGTGGGGAGAGCACCAGCCATATTCATCCTGGTGTCTTCATCCTGTTCATTGTTGAGAGTGGTGCTGAGTGAGTTAGGACAGTCTCTAATGACAGCTTCTATGTCATCCTCTACATCATCAAAGAACCATTCAGCATCTTCTTTAAACTCTGCTTCTTCTACCATTCCAACAAAGCCTTCTATCATCTTTGCACTGAATCCTTGTCCTTGGCCAGTTTTTCTCTTTTATGTTTCATAACTGAAGTGCCTCTGCTTCTTCTTCTTTTTATGTTGAGAGGCACCAGGTTTAAATTGTTTCTTCTGGGCTTCTGGCCCATTTTTACCTTGGGTGTGCTCACTGGAGCTTTGTTCCATGGTTTGAGACTGCTACTTGTTCTGCTGCAGTGGCCCTCTCTTGAAAGGGTTTGTTCTATTTGCAGTTGCATTTGATGCTTCTGCAATAGCTTTGGCATGTCCTTTTGAAGGACCTTGTGTGCCTTGAATTTTCCTGAGATTTATTTCTGCAAGTACAGCATTATGGACATGATCTTGGATGAGATTTCATATAGTGGTAGTTTGTGTCAAGTTTGACACCAGGTGATTGAGGTGTTTTGGTAGTCAAACCATGCAATGCATGGCTCAAACAGATTCAGCTCGATTGTCTCCTGTGAGTTCATGCTTGTTGAAGACAGTTTGGACATGATTCATGTCCTTTGTGAACTGTTTGACATTGTCTGTTCTGATCTTGACATTGTCAATGTCAGCTTGAAGGCTAAACTGTGATGAGATTCCAGATGCTTGATAAATATTCTAAAGAGTGATCCAGGCATCATGGGTTTTGGAGTTTAAAATGTCATTGGCATCTGCTCCAGTGCCTTCAACAATGTAGTGGATATTGTAGGTTGAGAGTCTTGCAGTGATATTTGTGTCTACAGACATGCAAAGATTTCCATAGACTCTGTCATAAAGCAAACACCAATTTGCTCTACTTGCTGCAATAGTGCCAATCCAGGTGCAAGTTCCTTTAGCAAGTTTCCATAGATTATAGGCCTCAAGAAAGTTCTTTGTTCTTTCTCTCTATTCCAGGTAGTTATTGTGACCAGTTAGAACATGAATTTGACCCAGAAGTGTTCCATCACTTCAAAAAGTTGTTGGATCAGTGGGAAGTTGAGCCATTTTAATTTCAGCTAAGATCAACTGTTGCAATCAAGTGAGAAAAGTGGCCAGGCTGGTATTTGAACTGTCGAATATATAACTCCTCCAAGGTCCTCTGACTTAGTCCAGACCTGTTTCACACAACTCCAAACTTTCACCTACAAAGTATAACTTCTGACTCCAGAGTTTCTCAGAGTTGATTCCACAGTCAGTAATGTCTTTTCTTTCTTCAGACCTCTTATTTCCTATTCTGGACATTACATCGGAGTTACATTGGAGTTCATGTGCTCTGATCTCCATCACTATTTAATGTGTCCACTTTCATAATTCCTTCCTCAGTTGTTCTGCCACCACTGTGCAACAGCTGAGGTTAGTCTTTTAGCTGCATCTAGCTTTCATTTTACTTATGTTTGTAGTTAGGGTATCTCTACCCCTTCATAGTGCACACATTTTGTCATGAACCCAGGACCTTCTGGATACATACCAGTAGCTCTACCACTGAGCTACCAGGCTATTGTGAATATGCTATCAGCAGCTTATGTATTTGTAGGGTTTTCCCTATTGCACTCAGTTCTGTTTTACAGCACAATTTAAGGGTTACAGGGTGGATAAGTCCCTTGGACAGTATCTGACAAGCCAATGTTGCAATCCCATGTTTGTTGACTATCAATCATGGGAAATGAACTTTTGCACATTTTCTATGGATGCCCCCTGTCTGGCCTCCTGCTTTCAGCTCCCTTGGTACTCAACATATTGCAACCGTGAAGATAAAAGATAATCTAATCACAGATTTTAAAGGAACATATAACATAATTTTGCAGATATAATTTTGATGCATCTGAAATTTTGCTTCCCATGTAAACCATAACCCAATATTTAAAAGCTCAAGGAAATAAAACATGTAAGTGCACACAGAATGGTTATGAACATATTTTATGTTAAATTACATTTTCAACTTCAGAATGCTGGAATTCCTGATGTGAGAACTCCCACTTGGGTCGAGTGTTCTCAGGCTGAAGCATTTTAGTGGGAACATCGTAGCCTAGATGAGCGAGAAGGTTGACATCAAATTTGTTGCATGCAGAATTCAACTCTTGTTCGGTGGCACTCGGACTGACTAGAAAGCGCACTAGTAGCAAGCTGTGATAGCGGTCATCTCCAGTCCAGGTGTAGTTGCGTTATGATGACGTAGCTCAACAGGGCATCATTCAATATGATTACAACGTTCAGAGAGGTACATATGGGTATGGAACCTGCACCTCGTCGGTATACAAGAAGCAACCAAGGCTCGACGAAACAGTTGAATGTACCAGACGAGACGGCGATACAAGCGGCACGTGGTTGTTGAAAACCCTCGCTCCTGAAAACATGACCAAGAAAGACTCCAACTTCAGATTTACAAAGGCAGCGTCACCCTCTACCAGATGCGCGTCTCGAGCAAGAGGTCGTTGTTGCCCTCCAGGCCGATGCAAGCCTTGAGGAACGCATCGAGGGCATTGCGCTGCCTACCGAGGCTGTTGACGACGTCCGTGCCGGGCTTGACCAAGGGCGCCTTGCACATGTAGGACAAGAGCGACAACACCGGGTAGAGTGGCGAAAAGTCGGTCTGCCCGGTAGAGAGGTCGCGGTACCTGACTCGAGTGAGCAACTCCGTGAGGATAGTCAAGTCCAAGATGAGTGGCGTCGCCAACAAAGAATCCTGCATGAAAAAAGTGAGACAGGCGAAGATGAAGGGTAACGAACGAGACGGACCTCACACTGGTTGAAGATGTTGATCGTCTGCCTACCACCGCAGAAAATCTCCGAATAGTACTCATCGATAGCCCTCTTCGAGTCTCCAACAGCAGGGACGTACTTGATCACCACGATGTGATCGGGGTGTTCACCTTTGCCCTTGGTACCATGTACAGGAGGCTCGTAAAGCAAGCGGTTCGCATTGACCATGTCGTCGACGACGCTGCTCTTGCTGATCTCCTTGCTCTTGAACTGAGCTTCCGCGCTCAGGTTGTGCCCATCGTTGTTGCCGAGATGGTTGTAGGACGCAATGGACAAGGGTTTGATACCTGCGTTTACAAGGAACTCCGCGAGAACGGACTTGAGCTTCGTCTGGCCGGACTTGAGGTCATCACCACCAATGAAAGACTTCTCGCGCTCAGCAAGCTCGATGACACCAGGGACGAACGTGTTCTGGGGTGCGCCGTTGACGAAAGGCTCGCCCTCGAGGATGGCTGCGACTGCGAAGAGGGTGGAGGGAGATACTTCGGAGTGCGAGGAGCGAATGGAGGCCAGAAGATTATCTGCCGTGTCGTTCACGCCGGGGATTATGTCACTGTAACGCTCAGTGTTGGCAGTCCAGAACACGACGACGCGGTCAAGCCGATTTTGAGCTTTGAAACGACGGATGTCGGCACGGATGTGTTCGAGGTGAGCCTGTTTATCGGTCCCAGGGATGGTGTTGTCAGCGCGAGCTTCCTGGTTTGCGGCAATGAAATCGGGGTAGTAGATCGAGGGAAGAGGAGAGCCAAGGGAAGCCATGTGAGTCTTCAATTGACGCTGGAGGTCATACTCGAGGACACGGGCACGTTCCATGGCCTTGTCCATAGGCATGCTCGAGATATCCCATCCCCCGAGGACGAGGTCGTTGGGGTGAACCATTGGGAGCACGTCCGAAATGGGAACGTGAATTTCCTTGGTGGTTTTGGGCTCGGAACCGATGCAGACAGTAGAAGCACGGAGGATGGAGCCGATGTAGTTGGGCTGCTGAATACCATCCTTTGTGTGCCAGGAGATGCGATATTTGTTCGCAAGGATGGTAGCGCAGAGGGTAGTGCCGTTGTTACCACCCATGCCAATCATCATAAGTCTAAAGATTTGTTAGTAAATGAAGATCACAAAAAGGGGTCACGAACGTACCCAGTCTTCCCGACCTTGCGGGTGGTCTGAAATTCGAATGGCTTCACGGTGGGTGTAACATTGAACTGACCCTCCGAAACAACTACATCAGCGCCACGGTTGAAATACTTGGCAGTGATGTGTTCGTCTGTATAAGTAGCGTTCTCGGAATTGACTTTGATGTACTCTGGGCGACGGACCGCAGTCGGATGGACGGGAACAAGGGGTTCGAACTGAGGGCCGGGCGTGGTGTGCCCAGAAGACGCATAAGACTGAGGGGCCATGATGACTAGGGGGTTCAGTGTTCGGCGAGAAAGCCTGCGCAGCTGTGTTTGTTGCCTCGGTGGGGGTTGTGGGTGCTACCGAGCTGGTTCGAGTACATGCAAAGAGCAGAAAGCGCGCTTTGGAGTGAGGGGTGCTCCGATGCAAAGGACGCTGGCGATGCTGGAAGAGTTTGGTCAGACCAGTAGCCTTTTATACGCGGAAAATGGGGTGGTGTGGTGGTTGAAGAAAAAAAGAGGGCACGGGCCGGCAACTTCAAGCGAGATCACCAGGGAACCCGCCACGGCGACATCGGCCGTGACGTGGCCAATCAAATACGTATCAACGTTCGTTTCAACTTGCTTCGTGATGAATGTCAGAACAGAGTCGACTTGGACACATACTGCCAAGTAGCCCCATACTGACTCGGCACGGTGACATCAGGCCGGCAGCCAGGTCGACACTTCCCTCGGACTCGGCGCGGAGCGGGGGGTTGAAGCAGGGTCACCATTTAATTACCGACATGCGTTCTCATCGACGTTCTGGTACGGTCAAACTACTCCATTACGAGATAAGACAGCCCGCTCTACCCCGTGCACCATGCGGCAAATGATTTTCCGTCCTGTGCGTAGCCTCATCATATTTTGCGTGTATTTCATTCATTCACTCGCTCGAGCCTTCCGCCATTGGTCGCCCATCCGGGTGTCTCGGCTCAGGTAACGAAAACCTCGGGCATCAAGTCCAAACTCCGAGTTGTCTGGTTCAACGAGACATCCTCCAGTAGTATTTCCATAGCTCATTCCCACACGTTTTCTTTCCCGACCGTTCAACCGATCACCACACGGCACCTGATCCCGCCAACTTAGCCTAAGCGATGCGAAGCAACCTACTATAATAATTCAGATGAACGCAATTTCCAGCAGAACAACGACTTGGTAACCACCTTCTTGAAGCTAGCCAATATCGTATTAAGTAGGAAAAAATCTCCGCAAGGTGACCAAGGACCCCTCCCTCCTGGGGGTCAAATCAAGCAAGGTGTTGTGGTCTCCGACTATGATTCCTATCCTGGAAGCCGGAATTTAATCAGCGTCTCAGTCAGCGGCAATAGCTCCAGTCGGGAAGTTCGACCAGTATAAGAGGTCCGGTTCCTGTCTCACCGCCAGATAGATCACAGGTAACAGCGCGAGAACTGAGCGGTCTTCTTTAATCATCTGACAATCTAACAAAAGCATTTTCACGCCACGCCGCTCAGATACCTGTTGTGCCTTCCCAAGGCTTCGAATTTCTTGCGCATCAGGGCGGCCCGCAGGATGGCTGACGGCTCTCCGTTCCTGATAGAATTTGGTCGACAAGCTGATGCAAGGATGACGGCTGAGCTACTGGGGAAACAAAACATCACGGATAATCCAACCACATGCTTTCATACCACTGAATGCCCACTCTGATCCAAGGAGGTAAGCACCATCTCTTTGCAAACGGGGAAAGCAGAATCTGTAACATTGTTTGTTCGGTGACTGAGGCTACTCCATGGCCGAGTTCCCTTTCATGGCCAAGTGTCGCGCGGATTGAACGGCGAACGTACGTAATAGGCACAGTTCAATGGCATCGACTCCATCACCTTATCGTTGGCTATATAAGAAACCCTCAGCATCTGGAACCATCAGGTCCACTATGATGCTAGCCATTCCAGCATCCTTGGGGCTTCTGGCATTGGCAAGTGCGAAGGGCGCCTTAGCCACCGATGCGATACTTTCCGCCTATACTGCCCCCGGAGAGTTCCCTACTTCAGTATACGCCTCGTATTGGAACAACCCAACAGCCACATCAGCCCAGCCCCAGCCAGTCATTTCGGATTCAGTCACGGTACGAAATTGCCATCATGGGTGCTTCATCTGATTCCAATCGTCATAGGGCACGATATTTCCGGCTAATTTGACAGATCCCGCCAACTTCCCCCAAGTACGTGGGCCAGAAGTGTCAGTAGAATTGACTCATCCATTTGGTAGAACGACACAATCGATCCCCATCCCCTGCCGTTGGCCCAAGAGCCTTCTCGACTCCTTCAACAAGCATTCTCGCAAATCCAGTCCATTGTCACCAACACAGCGCTTGCTGGCGACACATGTGCGCAATGCCAGGCCTCACTTGCCATCGCTAAAATGCTCGTGTTGGCGGCCCCAGAGCAGGGACCCTTGCTCGCCGAGGCGGTCTGCGAGTACTTCCACTACCCGATCGAGTGTTATAATGAATTGAGCCGGCTTGCTCTCGGTCCTGTCTTTACGCAGGTTGTCTCCCTTGGTGATATGGGCGGATATGACGGACAAGTGGGTCCATCCTGCATGTCACTCCTTTGGTCGCTTACTGACATCTTTGTCTAACGCCGGAATGTAGCTCTTATGCGCCGTGCAACTGAGTCTGTGTCCCATGCCGCAACCGGTGCCTCTCAACTTGACTGATTGGTTCGCGAAACCAAAACCCAATCCTCTCCCTCTACCAAAACAACCCAGTGGGGAGCGACTGAAGGTTCTCCACGTGTCGGACATTCACATTGATCCACGTGCGCTCTCTCACGTCTGCCTCTTTGCTCTCTTACCCGTTCAATCTTGTCCCCAGGCTATGGGATTGGATACGAGGCAAATTGTAGCCAGTACATGTGCTGTCGTGAGAACGGATACAATACGGCGTCCCCTGATCATATTCTTCTTCCTGCGCCCCGCTACGGATCTTATCACTGGTACATTTCGCCCCCCTGGGCTCGTGTGCCGTGTATAGCTCATAAACGTCGATGACAGTGACACGCCGATCTCGCTCTTGCTTGCTGCAATGGAGGCGATGCCCGAAGTGACTGAGACCATGGGCACGGGCTTCAACTTTTCCTTGTTCACGGGAGATCTGACGTCGCACGATCCCGATAACCAATATTCCAGGTGAGGCTTCATCACCCGTCCATCTATTTTTATGATCTTGATCGTGTGGTTACAGAGCATACGTCGAGTATTCCCAGGTAGAGTTGGGCGGTACCGGCAATGTCAATGTGATGCTCACGGCGAAGCATAGGTCATCATATATGACCTTCTCAAGAAATACCTTGGTCCCGCGCCAGTTTACGCAACCCTCGGTAACCACGACACATATGTGATTGGGCTTCCTCACCGTCCATTTCTTGACTCGACAGCCTTCTTTCATAGATGCAATTCCAGATGATCCCTTATTATTTGGGTGGCTCCTTTCTTGGAAACCAATTCAACTGGTGCGCAAATGCCTTGATCTGCCCTTTTCGTCATTTTGATACGGGGTTCAGGTTGTACGACCATGTCTCCAACTTGTGGTATTACGAAGGTTGGCTTCCGGAGGCCTCTGTTGAATATGCGCGCACCCACTATGCTGCTTACTCTGTCAAGCGTCCCGATGGATTGCGTATCATTTCCCTCGATACCGATATGTGTACGTACTGTTCACATTCCCGCAGCTGAGCTGAACCGAATCGCTCGTTAATGATAACGTTAGGGTACACGTATGTCATTCGGATCTGTGTCTGCTGAAACAGTTTCGTGACGGCCGATCCATTCCCACAGGCAGAATTACTTTAGCTACATCAATGCTACCCAGCCAGATCCGTTCGGCATCCTCCGCTGGCTCACCGACGAGCTTCAGGACGCCGAGGATACGGGTGATCGAGGTGTGTTTACATCATTGACGCGTTCCATCCCCATTCGGAAACGATTCTGCAGTCTGGATTGTCGGCCACATTTTGAGCGGGTTCAAAGCTTCGCAAGCTCAGTTCAACCCTTCAAACTTATGTGCGTGTATTTACATCACTTTTTCTACATCTTTCATGGCTGATCATTGCTGCAGTCTACCAGATGTGAGTTTCACTCGTGCCATGTTGAGATGAGAGTATGCTGAGACAAAGTCATAGTGTCGACCGTTACTCTCCCCACGTCATTGCAAGTGAGTGAGAACCATGTACGCAAAGTAGAAGACACATGATCCCCGGGGTGACAGACATCTTCTTCGGACATACGCATGAGGACCAACTTGCTGTGAGTACCATTTGAGTAACAAACCCACGACATACGAGCGCTGTCTCCCAGATCTTCTACGCGAACAATGCAACCAACATCAGCGCCGAAACTGCGCAGGTAGTGCAGTGGGTACGTCGAATCACGTTGATCTGTGGGGACGGAGCTTGACATCATAATAGATCGTGCCGTCCCTCACGCCCCTGGTAAACCTCAACTCGGGTTTCCGCATGTACGAAGTCGACTCTGCAGTACGTGCCCGCTCTCCCGTTTGCGAACTTGCACGCTCAAGAAGCGCCGATGTAGACGTTCGACATTATGGACGCATACACGTACGTATTATTTCCCGAGCCTGAGAAGAAGACGTACTCACGTAGGCGGATACAGTTGGATCAGTCGTGTCGACGAGTTCCCTGCGTTGGACGACCAGACAGCCGTGGGTCCGACGTACTTCCTCGAGTACAGCGCGCGGGAAGCGTACGGCCAAAACATCACCTGGGGTGAAAATGACCCTCTGAACGCGACGTGGTGGCATCTCGTAACTGAGCGTACGTCGAATCGCTGTTGATGAACTGAGATCACACTAACGACTCGGTCTCGCTCCAGAGATGGAGTACAATTCATCGTTGGTCGAGGTACGTGCCTGTCGTGAGAATGCACCCGGATGTCTGACGGTTTTGTCTCTTCTTGCAGTTGTTCAACACCTATCAGTCCAAGAGCTCTGTGATGGGTCTGAACTGCACCGGCGAGTGTATCCCGTCCAAGATTTGCTACATTCGGAGTGGATCTTCTGTGCTCTCCTACCAAAACTGCAACCAATCGTACACGTCGACGCAGTGATGGGACGTCTAGACACGTCGTCAACGGGACCCGGAGTAGAAATTTTGAATACCATTTTTCGATCGTGGCAGGCACCTTTCTGGCCGCGTGAACAGCCTGGCCAGTGCTTCCCGATACCATACCAGCTTATCGAGGGACCTTTCTCCGACGAGTGGTAGGTTCAACTGTAAGTACATCCCCACTAAACCGACTCTTTTAAGTCGACCCGCGTGTTCGCTGTTCATCCATGAACTAGCACATGGATACCTCCTGCGTAATGTGGCGAGGCCCATTGATGATAATCGCATGAGCTTGAGCGTCTGGGCGAACCAACTCGCAGATAACCACCAGTGTCATTCAGGCTATGGTAGCTAATACGTCGGAACTGGGTAGAACTCATGAGCGCCAGTACTGTTCCTCGGTGGCCCGCCCAGTCTCCGAATGCTTGTCGTTCGTTTGACGAGATTTGGTGAGACTAGCCAGTCCGTGGAGTGGCGGGACTGTGTTGGTCGTCGAAGCTTTGCGGAACGAGCGATTTCGATCTGGTTCGTGGCTTGATGCATGGGGTGTGCTTATATTAATACTATCGTTCGGCTCGAGCGTGAAGGCGGTGCCAAGGTTGGCTGACAGCCACCAACATTCGTCCTGGGCCGCTGGGAGTGATAACGTGATGTCCAAAGATTTTCTAGGTCCATACTTAGCACAAAGTCCGCCGACTTGAAGACAGTCGATCGATGATGAAGGAACGTATGGAACGCCGACGGTACCAGCTGATATGCTCCGGTCTGCCGTGCGAACAGCCGACAGCAGGCATGAATTAGAAAAGCCCGAGATCGTCTCAGATTCAATGACATGGATGACCGAGGGGCAAAAGGAGCGTATACCTCCAGAGTCATGTTGCGATGTCGTCCAGGTTATACGCCTGGTCGTGCGAGGACGTGATTTTGGTATTGGCCAACCATTCGTACGTGGGGAGCGTCCGGAGCGGCTGGACAGCCTTCTGGAAGTAGGACACTGCCTAGACGAAGTGGCCCAGGAAGCAAGCGTCGCATCAACCAACCAGTCGCGTGTACGTGAGATTTTCCCTGTCATGAATCAACGCACTTCAGATCCCTCGGGACGTCCCTCTGGAAAACAAGGAGGTTAAAGGGTGCTGCAAAAGCGATTTTAGAACCAGCTCCAAAGGGGTTATGGAAATCTCGGCTGCCATGTACTACCTAGAGCGGGTATCATGCGTCGACCATTCATGCTGACAAGTAGATTGCGATCAGCGCGATCCAGATTGAGACGGAATACTGCTCAGACATACATTCCAAAGGTGCTCGTTGTTGCCACCGGTGTTCAACCAGAATTGATTCATATAGTTCAGCGTTCAAGTCGCTCCCTGCTCAACAAGCAGTCGAAGAAGGACGTCAAGTTCGAGTCGAACGTTCGGTGTAATCAAATACACCATGTTGACATTATAGTCAGCGTGAGAAGGGTCACGGTTCTCGGTGGATGTGCTGTCACAGTTGTTACTTGTAAGAGGCGTTGGTGTGATAGAGGTATGAATGCACTTGACAGTCAAGCCATAAACCTTGGAAACATGACATGGGAATGAATGGGTCGTTCTTTGTAACAAGGTAATATTACCTGTCTGCCAGGTGTTTGTGTCCCAGAACTTTCAGCACAACAGTCAGTTCGTAGCGAACATTGCAGAACCGAATGTCTGAGGGACAGGAGAGACTTAGCCGAGAAAGATCCCATTGGTAACGTGAGTGCCACCAGGCAGAAGCAAATCACAAGGTTACATAATTTTAGTGTGCAACATCAACTCTCTGGCTTTCTCCCTTTGCAAGAAAATGACACTGTCCGTATGAAAGAAACAGTGGGAGAATACAAACTAATCCAGTTCACTTCTTTCACTTGGACTGATGGGATCAAATTAAAAACTTCAAGTGTGAGACAGTAGGTAGGACTTACTGAACTGGAGAAAGCAGCGGATTTCTTCCTCTTCTTTGAAAATGTTTCTGTGGAAGTATTAGATGTTGACGCATGTGGTGAGACCGGAAAATCTGTCCTACCTTTCCCACTGTGCGAAACTGGGCTGGAGGATGGGGTGAACTGCCTCCCCTTCTCCTTTCCGGAGGTTACCTCACGACTTGTGTCAGCAACGGAAGCGGAAGTGTGTGATGAGGCAGGGAGGCCTTTATCTGATCAGCAGTGTTCAGTGGCCAACCATATGGCACATCAACAATGCTTACTAAGTTCTTCCGGATTGGACGGTGCTTGCTCATCATCCCTAGCATTGTTGAGGAGTTCCTGTCTATTATCAGAATACCATAATTTGCAATATGAAATGCTCACCATCCACGGGATGGTAGTTGTGATGGTTACCTCTGCCCACCCCATGGGTATGTGTGACTGATTCGGGTTGGTAATGTCCACTTTCCCGATCCAATCATTGGCGACCTTCTCGATCCTGTCACCCTCCGGGCCCACATGTATCAACATCCAGGTGAAATCCTTCTGGTCATCGGCTAGCATTCCTCGCAGCTTGGTCAACCCCTCGTCAGGTGTGTCATGTCTTGATGAGATGGTCGCTTGAAATGCGATGATTTGATTGTCACAAACAAGCGCACCATTGATCCCTGGGAAATTCGACGGCGCAACCCAATAATACGGTGGCTTCTCAAACTTGAGTGTATCCTTTGTAGCCCCCAATTTGATATTCTTCTCCCCTTGGATGGTTGTACTCTCTTCTGGACTGTGCTGCACCCAGTGGCATTTCATCTCACACTTAGCAGCCATGAAGCAATGGAACAATGATTTATAGATGTAACCTGCAGCAGAACAGGTCTGGGGCTGTTGCGAGAGGGCTCGATAGAACTGTTGTTGCACAAGGGTGTCCTTCTCCTTCAAAGAAACTGCCAAGATATTCCGAATCATTCGTGTTGGTATAGAAACAGAGGCCTTGTTATAAGTTGTCATCTGTGACTCCAAGCCAGCCCCGAATGGTCGGAGGAAATAAAAACGGGATAAGAAATCTGCAGCTACATCAAGTGACCTTGTTCGCTCAGAGATTTGTTCAACATCCCATATGGCACGATAAACTCCACTATCATAGAAATCAGTGTGAATTTCCTGGTCCGGTAGATCGTGGTAGTTCAACAGGTTTCGAATAGATCCACCCCAGTGCTCCCAAAGAGTAATCATGCGGTTCTTGTCAAGATTCCACAGGTCACTGTGAATGGCTCTCATCAGTTCTGGCAATGACAGAGAAAATTCTGCTCACGCGAGGTCGCCAACTTCTTCCTTCGTCCAAACATCCATGATGTAGGGTTGTGCACCGCACTGCTTACTCCACTCGTGCCAGCGGTCTTTATTTGGCGAAGTGGTCTGTATGACCTTTGCACTGGATTTCAGGAAGACTGTGGCGGGAGATACAATGTTGGCATTAGAGTCGGATAGGGTCCATAGGTCAAGAATCTTCAATGGTTCACGGGTTTTGAAGGAGTGGAATGTGGCATCCTCTTTGAACAATACATACCAGGGTTCTCCATCCGGCGATTGCATTGCAACTGGAAGCTTCGCACCAAGGCGACTAACGATCATGTAAACGGAAAAGTATGTTTTTCCTGTCCACAGAGTCAGAAGCATCTCGAGAGTTGTGTTGGACCTCTTACCAATGCCAGGTTGCCCAGTAATATAGACACTACTCTCGTATTCTTTGTTCTCCGCAAGTTCTTTCATTGCTACATGATACTCATCCCTGATGAGGATGTCTTTGCGACGTACGATCCTTGTATAAAGAGAGAAGAAAGCGGGGAAATAAATACCGAGGTCAATGTATTCCACACCGGGGCGAAGTTGTCGTACAAAAGCGTTGGGATTGCCCCAGGCCTCGCACGCAAATTTGCTGAGCGATTCACGTTCCTCATCAAATAGTCCTGTGTCCAGAGCCATGGTGCCTCGGGAGATCGCCAGTGAGTCCAAGAGTCAGAGCTGATCTAGGGGTCCTCGTCGCAGGACTGACCTAAGCGCTGACTTAAGCGAGCAGCTGAGCTGCTGGGCAAACGATACACCATGCGCTTTCATACCACTGAACGCCCACTCTCATCAAGGGAGGTAAGCACTATCTCTTTGCAAACAGACCTCACGGTCTCTCTTTCATGGCCAAGTCGGATTGGACTGCGAACGTACGTAATAGGCACAGTTCAATGGTGCCACGATCGACCTTTTGGTTCCATCCTACGACCATCACCTTATCGTTGGCTATCAGCATCTGGAACCATCAAGTCCACTATGATGCTCACCATTCCGGCATCCTTGGGGCTTCTGGCATTGGCGAGTGCGAAAGGCGCCATTGCCACTGATGCGATACTTTCTGCCTATACTGTCCCCGGCTCGGAGAGTTCCCTACTTCACTATATGCTTCGTACTGGAACAACCCAACAGCCACATCAGCCCGGCCTCTGCCAGTCATTTCGGATTCAGTCACGGTACGAAATTGCCATCATGGGTACTTCATCTGATTCTGATCGTCATAGGGCACGATATTTCCGGCTAATTTGACAGGTCCCGCCAACTTCCCCCAAGTACGTGGGCCAGAAGTGTCAATAGAGTTGACTCACCCATTTGGTAGAACGACACAATCGATCCCCATCCCCTGCCATTGGCCCAAGAGCCTTTTCGACTCCTTCAACAAGCATTCTCACAAATCCAGTCCGTTGTCACCAACGCAGCGCTTGCTGGCGACACATGTGCGCAATGTAAGGCCTCACTTTCCATCGCTAAACCGCTCGTGTTGGCGGCCCCAGAGCAGGGACCCTTGCTCGCCGAGGCGGTCTGCGAGTACTTCCACTACCCGATCGAGTGTTATAATGAATTGAGCCGGCTTGCTCTCTGTTCTGTCTTTACGCAGGTTGTCTCTCTTGGTGATATGGGCGGATATGATGGAGACAAGTGAGCCCATCCTGCATGTCACTCCTTTGGTCACTCACTGACATCTTCGTCTAACGCTGGAACGTAGCTCTTATGCGCTGTGCAACTGAGTCTGTGTCCCATGCTGCAACCGGTGCCACTGATTGGTTTGCGAAACCAAAACCCAATCCTCTCCCTCGGCTGAAACAACCCAGTGGGGAACGACTGAAGATTCTCCACGCGTCGGACATTCATATTGATCCACGTGCGCTCTCTCACGTCTGCCTCTCTGCTCTCTTACCTGTTCAATCTTGTCTTCAGGCTATGCGATTGGATACGAGGCAAACTGTAGCCAGCACATCTGCTGTCGTGAGAACGGATACAATACGGTGTGTCCTGACCATATTCTTCTTCCTGCGCCTCGCTATGGATCTTATCACTGGTACGTTTCGCCCCCCTGGGCTCGCATGCCATGCATAGCTCATAAAAGTCGATGACAGCGACATGCCAATCTCGCTCTTGCTTGCTGCAATGGAGGCGATGCCCGAAGTGACTGAGACCAGAGTATGCTGAGACAAAGTCATAGTGTCGACCATTTCTCTCCCCACGTCATTGCAAGCGAGTGAGAACCACATACGCAAAATAGAATACACATGATCCTTGGGACGACAGACATCTTCGGACATACGCATGAGGACCAACTTTCCCTGAGTGTCACTTGACCCTCAACATCAAGCGCTGTCTCCCAGATCTTCTACGCCAACAACGCAACCAACATCAGCGCCGAGACCGCACAGGTAGTGCAGTGGGTACGTCGAATCACGTTGATCTGTGGGGACGGTGCTTGACATCATAATAGATCGTGCCGTCCCTCACGCTCCTGGTAAACCTCAACTCAGGTTTCCACATGTACAAAGTCGACTCTGCAGTACGTGCCCGCTCTTCCGTTCGTGAACTTGCATGCTCAAGGAGCGCCGATGTAGACATTATGGACGCATACACGTACGTATTACTTCCCGAGCCTAAGAAGACGTGCTCACGTAGGCGGATACAGTTGGATCAGTCGTGTCGACGAGTTCCCTGCGTTGGACGACCAGACAGCCGTGGGTCCGACGCACCTCCTCGAGTACAGCACGCGGGAAGCATACGGCCAAAACATCACCTGGGGTGAAAATGACCCTCTGAATGCGACGTGGTGGCATCTCGTAACTGAGCGTACGTCGAATCGCTGTTGATGAACTGAGATTACGCTAACGACTCGGTCTCGCTCCAGAGATGGAATACAATTCATCGTTGGTCGAGGTATGTACCTGTCATGAGAATGCACCGATCGGATGTCTGATGGTTTTGTCTCTTCTTGCAGTTGTTCAACACCTATCAGTCCAAGAGCTCTGCGATGGGTCTGAACTGCACCGGCGAGTGTATCCCGTCCAAGATTTGCTACATTCGGAGTGGATCTTCCGTGCTCTCCTACCAAAACTGCAACCAGTCGTACACGTCGACGCAGTGATGGGACGTCTCGACTCGGAGTAGAGATTTTGAATACCATTTTTCGATGGTGACAAGCACATTTCTGCCTGCCTGAACGGCCTGGCTAGTGCTTCGTTGATCTTCTCGATACCATACGAGCTTATTGGGGGTCCTTTCTCCGACGAATGGTAGGTTCAATGCAAGTGCATCCCCACTGAACTGACTCTTTTAAGCCGACCCGCGTGTTCATCCATGAACTAGCACATGAATACCTCCTGCACAATGTGGCGAGGCCCACTGATGATAACCGCATGAGCTTGAGCGTTTGGGCGAAGCAACTCGCAGATAACCACCGTATGGTAGCTAATACGTCGAAGTTAGGTAGAACATACGAGCGCCAGTGTACTGTGACGATGAAGTGCACACGATACCCGCGCCGTATAGATACAGTAGCTGTCTGTTGTACCCTACCACATAAACGCCCCTACAGCGGTCCAGTTTGTTGCCCGCCCGCGGCCACGGCAGGCTTACATGTACCCACAAAGAGAAGCTGACAATAGAGGGGTATGCACAACCGCAGCAGTAATAGTAATGAGAATTACCATTCTGAATTACCCTCGTAATTCGTTTCTGATGTTACAGACATAATACATTCAATATATACCAAGCAGCGTGGTTCACATTCCGGAAATCGCACAGCTTCACGTTCCTGCAACACTGGAATCATTAGGCAAGCACTCTAGAATATCGAAATACTTTCTGAACGCTGAGCGTGCGTCCTCGAGTAGCGTTGTCAGGAGCTTTCTGTCCTCCTCAGGAAGCGCCCAGTCTGTTTCGTCTTCCATCAAGTACGGCAATATTTCCGGTCGGTCATCAATGTTCAGGAGTTGCAGGGTGACCTTGTGCCTCCACCGCTTCCACACCCGTGTATCGTTTGGAACACACGAGTGCAGGATCTTCCCGTGAGGAGCTACATCGTCCTCCCAAGACGAGCACTGGATGCCATGGAAGAGCAACAAGCAAGCGAACACCGCCATCGTTGTCCTCGTGCCAGCACAAAACTTGCACATCTGTGGCCTTCCGATCGTCTGAAAGAGTAATCTCCTCTGGATCTTCTCTTTCTCCAAAGAGGATAAGTAGGAGTTGTACGCCCACGATGCGATGAGCGATACCAGGAACATGATCTGGCCGAAGAGTTTTCCTTGTGGGATAAGAAGAAGTTGGAGGAGGAATTGGACGATGAGGAGGAGGGAGCAAAAACCGATGTTGTGGTAGCTACGCACGATACCACTCTTTGCCCTGCCTTGCTTTGAAGCGGTGCCCTTCCCCTGGCTGTTCTGCTTTGGTTCACTGGACCCTTTGACGGTACCCTCTGGATTCGTGCTCCCACACCTGTCACCCTGAACTAGACTGGTTTCCAGATCGAAACGTCCCTTCGTGATGGCGTTCACGTCCCGCTCCTTCCCTTTGATAACGACTACTTCATCACCATCCATCAGTATGCCATGTCCTGGGGGTGACCCGGCAGCTGGCATATTCACGGACTTGATGACGAGCTTTCCCTTCCCGATGAACACACTTGCCAAGCCACTGGAAACGGTACCGAGCAAGATCATGGAGAAGCTAAGCCAATCACCGACCAGCGCGCACGTAATGCAGGTCACGATGCTGATGCTGATCGGGATGAGCCCAAAGAGGGCATCGTTGAGAGGCAGGCGTTCCACGGGGGTTTCATAATCGACGTCTCCCATAGCCAAGTAAGAGATCCCCACGGGTATTGTCTCCCTCCCATCTATCCATTCTCCCTCCATATTTCTGCTCTCCTGCATGGTGAGATAGGCCAGGTGTCCCGTCTTCATCGTCGTCCCGGACAAGGCTGCAATGTATTGGGGCCCTTTCTTGCCATCCAGCCCGAACGTGACCGCTGGCGAGTCATTTGGGCCTGGAAACAGTCCATCCCAGAAACGGTTGTTTGCCATCCTGCCAAAACGCTTCGCAATGGTGTAACTCCCCGGGGAATTGAACCAGCCGAGCCATCGTCGGCCTCTGTAGAGGTGGACCGTAGCCATGGCCGATATGGCTTCTTTACCACCGAAAAAGCCGGCTACACCGGCTGAGTTGAGGTTGAATTTGGCACTTTGGAGAGGAGTCTGAGGGAAGGGAGCCATTCGTCTGGAGTGGTTGGGTGATCGACTCTGCGGCATCATTCCCCTGAATCATAAGTACCCCAGCGTCTCTAAGAAGGCTGAGAAGGGTATAACCATGTTGGTGGTGGCATGAGACGATCACGACATCGGGCCTGAAGCCTGTGTGGTGGTTATTCAATACTCATTAGGTTGAGGAAACGTCTTATCATACTGGCCACCTAGCAGTGGCTGCAGAATTCATGCTTGGAGAAAGAAAAGCGAGGATGTTTCAAGACTCCTCAGTGATCACAACATAGACTTGACTCGCGACCCGAAGGGACAAAGTGGACGAACGAGCGTGAAAGAGCCGTGTGAAAAACCCTAGTGACATTGATAACACAGCCCGGCTGCCAAGCCACCAAAAGTTGTACTGCCATCATGACGTGCAGTTGCGATTGGCTATTCTCATGTGGCATCCGATCGTAATACGTTCATCTATCAATGACATGGACCGTTTGATACGCTTGGCAGACGCGCAAGAGGCTTCGCAACTTCTGCATGGCACACTTTTACCACCGGAGAACTTTTCAAAGATGATTGGCCTTGGAACGCGCCAATCCGACAGACTGGAGTAAGGTTGAAGAAAAGTACATGGTGAGCATCGTTGTGCGTTAGCCAATCTGCAATAGCTGGCATTGAGCCCTGACACATCGGCTCGCTCTGGGACACGACACGATCACCACGAACGTGTGACTGGATTCAGAATCAGACGACTCTGCTTGCAGTACTTCTGTCGTTATCTTCCCTGCGGGGGTAAGCTCAAATTGTGCCTTCGCGCCAGCGACTGATGTATTTGAAATTACTCGCCCAAATTCATAGCTGCGTGGGTTGAAGCACATTGGCCGAGGTCAGACGCCGTGCCCTACAGCGCAATGTAATGGGGGTTTATTGTTTTAATTTCACCTTGTGAGGGGCTTGAAATGAAGTTGAGAGTCCTGATGTGCGATCATGTCAGAGCTCGTCGTCGTCTTCCCCACTTGCACGACCGCTCACAGAAGCCTACAGATGGAATGCGAAACAGAGGCGTTACAGTTACAGCAACTCTAAGGACGCACGACACGTCCAATAGAAATACAACAAAGACATGGCGATCACCATCCATCAATGTATCATATGCAAACATCACCCCTTCCGAGTCCTAGCCCCTGCCTGTTGATCGACCCGAAAACGAAAACGACATCTAAGACGCACG
>JBBPTO010000176.1:0-43978 GCA_038094155.1 Pulveroboletus cf. aberrans | reverse complement strand
ATCTCCATCACTATTTAATGTGTCCGCTTTCATAATCACTCCCTCAGTTGTTCCACTACCACTGTGCAACTGAGGTTAGTTCTTTTAGCTACATCTAGCTCTTCTTTTACTTATGTCTGTAGTCAGGGTATCTCTACCCCTCCATAGCACACAGAATTTGACAACATTCTCCTGCTATTCATCATCCCAGAACTAGCAGTTGGACTCTCATGTCAGGAGTGGATCAAGGCCTGCCAAAAAGTCAAAGAGTTTTGTGTTAGATTCTCCTGCACAGCATATGCACATTCGACTTTTCTGAAAGCCTTGTCATCAAATTATCAGATGAAGGATATGACTGGTTGATGATGCTAAAGAAATGAAAAGATCTCTTTATCTCATACTCTGAGGTAGTGGATGGTCCTACCAGTCAAAGACTGATAGGGAGAGGAAAGGTTATGGACCTTGGTGAAAGAACTCACCAAGGATAAATGAAGTATTGCAAGGTAGAGGATCTTAGAGTAAGACAGGAAAGGAGAGAACTTGACTTTGACTGTCTGAGTTATTAGTTGGAGAACTGGAGAGCAACCACAAGGGAGCTCTCCTTATATACAATACAGGACTGTTTGTCTCTGTGTATGTCTCTATTGTATAAGAATAGGTATGAGTCATAAAAAATGACTGGAGAACTGAAATTATTGGTAAGATATAGATGCTAGCCAATGGCATAAGTACATATCTCATAACCATGTATAGTGAATGATGAAACAGTATGAGAGTGTAAACAAGTGATGATCATCTGTGTCAAAGCATAACTTCAGAGCAACTTCTGACAAAATGGGTGTGTGTTAAGACTGGATCTCCTCTGCTCAAACTCCAGTCGGAGATTGGAGATCGAAGGGAATCGAATGGCTGGAGACAGCTGGAGGTCTGAAGGATCATGTCCAGAGGGGTGAAGGCTTGGCATGGGACTTGTGTGTTGCACCTCTGCACTGTCATGGCCTTCTTGGTCAGAGATGCATCAGAGGGTCTGGAGAGAGATTGGATGAGAGAGTTTAAGATGATATTCAGGCTAAAGTATCTACATACAGAATCGGAGTATATATAGTCAGAGGAAAGTTGGAGGCTATGTAGATGTATAATATGGAGGTCAGATATCTGAGTGCTGGAGCTGTGCTCCAGGTCAGGAATGAGCTGGAGCTGTGCTACACAGTGTCGGAGGGAACAGAGGGGCAAGACTATACTAAATACAGAACAAGAGACATATGTAAGGAAATCAGAGGAATGTCTGGAGGAATGGAGTTACATATTGACAGAGGGTGTGCTGGAGGTATGAGCAGAGTTGTGTTCCAGAGGTCAGAGTTGAGTCAGATGGACGGGATATGACAGTGTGCTATGGAGGGATAGAGATACCCAGACTACAGACATCAGTAAAGAAAGTGCCAGAATGTAGCTAAAGAACTCACCTTAGCTGTTGCACAATGATGGCAGAACAACTGAGGAAGGAATGTCAAAATGGACTGACTAAATAGTGATGCAAATCAGAGCGCATGAACTCTGATGTAACTCTGATGTAATGTCCAGCATAGGAAATATGAGGTCTGAAGAAGGAAAAGGACATTACTAAGTGTAGTAGTCAACTTCAAGTTGGAGTCAGGAGTTGCACTTTGTAGAAGGAGCCTCAGAGTTGTGGCAGAACCAGTCTGGAGTGAGTTGGAGGACCTCATAGGAGTTATATTTTTGACAACTCCAGTACAACTCTGCAGGATCTCTAATTTGTTTTGTGCATCCTCTGCTCTTTTACACTTTGGAGTTGTACTTTGTCTATTTTTGCATCTCTCCTTGACACATCATATTTCTCTAAGTGTATCATATGATTTTCTTTTCTGCCAGTTGCATGACTCATTTTTCTTTTATGCACTATTCCTTTCTCATCTTGAACTATTCCTAATGCATATTACATATTCTCACTTAACTCTGTGCCAGAGTTGCTGGAGTTGGTACATGCACATATCATTTCACTATTTAATCTCTTTGTCTCCTTCCTGTCATATCCATGACAACTCTAGTCCCTCTGGAACCAACTCTGCTCGTATCTCCGGTGAGAACTCATCAATTATGTACTCTTGTCTCTTCGAACCTATGTAGATATCTCACGTGACTCCCTTGTTCCTTATCTAGTTAGTTCTCATGCTCTGTACCTTTCCCCATCGCTGTGCAGCACAGCTCCGGTGAACTGCACAACCAGTGCACAGCTCCGGTTCTTAGTTTCCCGACCTCCATTTCATTACAAATCCAATGCTCCTCCATACTATATATTCTGTATCATCTCCACTGTACATATCCAGTCATAATATCGAATTGAGTACTCGATGTTCTCTCTCCTTGATCAGCTTGACGCTCAGCTCTCCGCCGAACTCTGACGGATATCATCATCCTCCTCCAAGTCTAGACGACTCAACTCCGCACCTCCAACCCTCCGCAAATACAGGACCACAACACCGAGACTTGGATAGTGGCACATCACATAAGGTGAAGCCAAGGTCCTATCAATATCTCCAGAGTTCCAGAGATACACCAGAGTTCGTCCGCACGGCCCTAACACTTCCACTCACCTCAGTTGTAATTGCTCACTAGGCATCTGGTTGAGTACTGGATATTACTGCTGTTATGCTTACCTTGAGTAGAGAAAGAGCACAGCCCCCTAGATGGGTCTAGAGTCAAGGGTTTGGGAGAAACAGGGCTAGCCATTCCATGAGGACAAGGGATAAGAATTCAAGGTGAACAAGGTGTTCTCCTTGCTCTGTCTCAATTATTGAATGTTGAAAAGAATCAAGGACTCAGCAATCTAATGTTGCTAAGGGACAAGGGGTTTGCTGAACAGCATAGCCTCAGGAGCACTATAAAGTCTCAGAGAGTCAAGGGTTTCCTAATGAGGGACTAAGGACAAGGGATGAGTGGTGAAGCAAAGACTCAGTATATTGAGGTACATAAAGGAGAGGTCCAGCTTGAGAATTACATGGTAAGGTGGATGAAGTATGTATATATAAGCATAGGATGAGTTCAGGGTAGGTGCAGAAGAAATTATTGACAAAGCAAATGAAATTGCATGAAATATGATGGATTGAATAATGAGTGATGATATGTATCAATGATGAAAAGAAAAGAGAGTCTGAGTTGGGGCTTACATATACTCATGTGTAAGTAGAGAGGCATGTGACTAGGAAAAAAAGGGGCTGATTGTGACATTACTCCCTTAGTACATTCAAGACAGTGTTGAAGGATTAAAAATCAAGATAGTGCCCACCTTCTGAAGAGCCAGTCATTTTCACCATTCCTTCCTTGGTGTATTCTTCATCATTATAAGATGAAAGACAATGGAGGAAAGCAGATCTTCTAGATTCAGGGACTGGAATGGGTTTTGCAAAGGTGTCATGTCTGGCATGGATAGAACATGTGCCTGTGGCATAATTGATACTACATCATCTAGATGGTAAGCCTCTTGAACTGTGTGATGGCACTGGCAAAAAGGGCAGTGCATCTGGGAGTGGCCAGGTGTGGTGTGGTGACAGATGGGGCAGACATAGTTCTGGCAGTTGATTCATTGGTGGCTGAGATAATGACAGTGATGACATGTAAAAAAATGCAAAGATCTCTTTATCTCATCCTTCAAGGTAGTGGATGGTCCTACTAGTCAAGGACTGATAGAAAGAGGAAAGGTTATGGACCTTGGTGAAAGAACTCAGTAAATGGAGTATTGTAAGATAGAGAGTTCCAGAGTAAGACAGAAAAGGAGGAGACTTGACTTGACTGTCTGAGTTATTAGAGAGCTAGAAAGCAACCATAAGGGAGCTCTCCTTATATACAATACAGGACTGTTTGTTTCTGTGTATATCTCTATTGTATAAGAATAGATACATATAAGTTATGAAGCATGACTGGAGAACTGATATTATTGGTAGGATATAGATACTAGCCAATGGCATAAGTATTTTGTAACTATAGTGAATAATGAAACAATATGTGTGTAAATGACTGATGATCATGTGATCATGATCTAGAACCTTGGTTATGTAATGAAGAGCTAAAAGCTAATACCAAGTTTCAACACTCCTTTTCACTAGAAATATTGGTCACCATTGAAATGAAGAAAGAGTCAAACACTTTGGTCCATTCTCAAAGGCAATCTTTTCAATGTTTTTGGTAAAAATGTCTGCAAACTATGAATTGGAAGAAACATAGAATAGTTCAACTTCACCAAATTTGACAGCCTTTCAAATGTAGTGTTTAGGGATCTGAACATGTCTGGTACATTCTTCTTGAGCAGGATTTAAAGCAAGGAATATGATGCCTTGATTATTGACACATAAGAGAATGGTATAAAGAGCAAAAGACACCTCTTTGAACAGATTGTGAATCCATTGGAGTTGTTTTGTGCATTCTGTCATTTCACAATATTCTGCTTCAGTGGATGAAAGTTGAACTCTTCATTGTTGTCTGAAAGCCAAGAGATTATTCCATTTGAAAGGAATGTAGAGTAACCAGTAGTGGACTGTGAAGTCTCAATGTCTCCAGCCAAATCAGTGTCAGAATAAGCCACAAAACCATTGTTTGGGCTGCTTGCAGTATATATCAGGCACAAGTTCTGAGTATGGCATTGATAGCACACCATGAAAGTACCTTCTGCAAATGCTCCTCAGAGGGATTTGCAGAGAACTGCAACATCTTGATTACTGAATAAGCCAGGTCTGGTCATGTTTCAAGCATGATGTAAAGCAATGATCCAATGACTGATTGATAGTGACTTTGAAGATTCAAGTTTGTTTGACCTTCATTTGGTCTGAAACTATTATTCAGAGGGTAGAGGAGTCGAAGCTGCTTTGCAATTTGTTTGACCAAAGTGCTCAACTATTGTGTAACCATAGAAGCATTGATCTAGTCCCAGAGTTTGTTTAGAGTAATCTCTGGTGATCCTTATCCTGTGATATTCTTTGACATGGCTGAGATCTCTGGATTTCCATCATTCCATAAACTGTTTCTTGTGTTGAAGAGTAAGCATTCTATCACTACCCATGAAAAGAGCATCATCAACATAGAAAACTAGAACAATCAAGTGTTCACCAATGAATTTGATGTAAACACCAGGATTTCAAATACAGCATTGAAAGTCAAATTCCATGAGGCTTTTGTGCAACTCCTTGTTCTATTGGAGTACAACCTATTTGAGGCCATAGATGGCCCTTCAAAGATGACAAACTTTCTTCTCCTGGCCTGATTGAATGAACCCTTCTGGTTGAACTATATAAAGTTCTTCATCTAGTTTGCCAAACAGGAATGCTGTTTTGACATCAATAGATTCAATTTCCCAGTCTTCCAAAGCTATGAGAGCTAGGAGTAGACAAGCTGTCTCAAACCTGGTAACAGGTTAGAAGGTTTCTTCATAGTTGATGCTGAAGACTTGAGTAAAGCATTTGATGAGAAAGCAAGCCTTTTTATGACCATCACTTTCGACTGCATATACTCATCTTTCTTTGATGGGTTGTTGACCTATAGGTAGACCTACCAGATCCCAAACTTTGCATTGCATGAGGGATTGGTACTCTTCATTCATAACAGCTTTATATAGGCATCGTTCATCCTTTGAAAGCTTGAGTACATATATTTTTATACTGTCTGAGGTTATTCTCACTTATAGTGGCAGACAGATGAATTCTCATCCATTGATTACCATACATAGTTTCCATATCTTCTTCTTCATTTGTAGGTCTTGGCTGATTAACCAGTTCTTATTGAGAAGTATCCCCTTGAAGGGGTACAATACCAGAATGAATATTTCTCTTGATTTCAACAGGACATCAATTCCCATGATGTTGTCAGGAAGAATCCTTGGTTGAGCATGTCAAGTAGAGTGTCTCTCCGAAACTGGAGGTCTGAAAGTAGCTCTAGCTCCTGCAGGTGGACAAGCATGAAATTTAGGTAGTGGTTCTGATTGAGAAGGGAGTTTGGACTGTCTATGACTGTCCTTGATAGATTTTTTCTGTTCAGTATGTGGTATGTTTTACTTGGATGGCAGCATATGAGGATTGATAAGATGATGATGAGGTGCTAGAATGACTGGAAGGTAATTTGAATCTTGAATGTAGGTAGTTGAAGATCGGGAATGCTGATTATGACATGATGAGAAGAAGGGTCTGAATTTCTTGTGTCTTGATTGTTATCATGAAGGACAGATGTAGTATCTTCAGATATCAAGAATGTATTGTCTTCTATCTCTCTGGGAGTGGAAAGGAAACTTGATTCATCAAAAGTGGCATGAGTGGAGATGAAGGTTTGGTGATGTTGAGTAGATCAGTATCTCCATTCCTTTGTGTTGATCTCATATCCAATAAAGACCATCTCTTCAGCTTTTGCTGAGAGTTTATCCTGACATTGTTTAGGGAAAATGAACACATAAGCCTTGCAATCAAAGATGCAAAGATAAGACACATCTGGTTTGTGTCCATCAAAGAGTCCAATGGGTGTTTTCCACTGATGTTGTCACAATGGATGTCTGTTTTAGATGTAAAGAGAGGTCTCTAGAGTTTTTTTCCAGAAGAATCTAGATAAAATAGCCTGATGACACATGGCTTCTGCTTTCTTCATGATTGTATGATCGAATCTCTCAGCACATCCATTTTGTTGTGGTGTGTGAGGGAAAGAGGTCTGGTGTGTTATGCCTTGAGATGAGAAGAACAATTGAACATCCTTCTCTAAGTATTTCCCACCATGATCTGAACATACAGAGGTGACACAAGAACCAGATTGATTCTCAAGCTAAGAAATCTAGTGTTGAAGCACAGATGTAGTATCTCATTTTTCATGAAGAAAATGAAGGAGGTCAAAGCCATGGAAGTCATTGATGAGTGTGAGGACATAGTGGCAGTGAGAGTGGTATTCAACAGGAAAGGGACCCATTAAATTGGTGTGCAGTAGAGCAGGGGGGTGACCAGCTATTTTAATTGAAGGATCAAAGGGGTGATTTGACATTTTGCCTAAAGCGCAACCTTTGCAAGGTGGAGTGTCAGGTGGAATGGATATGCAGCCAGAAGTTTGAGTGCCTATATGTCTCATTGTATTCTTGAAACATTGTCTAAAGTGATGGTGCCAAAGATGATAGGAATCATTAGTTGCCATTGAGGCAATCATTCCTGGTTTAATTGAGGTTGACTGAAACCAATGAAGATTGTTATCTGGACATGAGACAGAAGCCTGGATGATCAGAAGTCTTTGATCATTCCAGATGCAGGTTTTGCCATTAGAGATCTCATATCTGAAACCTTGAAAAGTCAGAGTGGACATAGAAGAAAGGCAATGTGCCACCTTAGGTACATATCAAACACATTCAAGTACCTTTGAATTTAGATCAGCAGGATGGATTAAGACTTTTTCAGGTCCATGCATATTGATGGTTGATCCACTTGCTACAGAGGCTTGTTTGGTACCTTTACCAAGATGTGCAAGATTATTGAGGTAAGGGATGATATGATCAGTGCAATCACTGTCAATCAGCCAGGGAGAACATTTAAAGGAGCTCAGGGGAGTTTCAACAGTATACAGGCCAAATGATTTAGATTTATAAGGAACAACACCTTCATGGCTACAGTTTTTTTAAGTCTCTTTCAAATCAGCAAGGTGCTGCATGATAGAAAGGGTAGCAAAGGTGATAGGTTCTATCTTATCCATATAGGTAGTCTTCTTTTCTGGGATTAGAAAGTCTATGATGCTAGCACCAGGCAGAAAAGAGTCAGATGGTAAACCACTGAGAACAAATTTCTCAGCTTTCTTCTTTGTCAACTTCTTCACTCTTGTATCTCTCATTGAATTCTCTTCAGAGTGAGGAGGAGAATTGACAGTTTCAAAATGAATTTGAAGGTCCAGCCATACCATCATCCATGTCAGTATTGACAGAGTAATTTCATCTAGCTTCAGCTGTCTCAGAAGAAAAGGAGTGTTTCTCTTCAACCTCCATATGATCCATGAATGATTCATAGGGATCATGAATGTTGACCATGTTGTTGAAGTCAGTTTCAGTGTACTGATTTGGATCAAAACTCACAATTGCACTTGCCATGACTTTGTTCACTTTAGCAGGTTGTTCTCTTTTCCCTTAGATGACTGGTGATGTTCATATCAGTCTCTCTTTCCTTGTTTTGAGAGTCTCTGTTAGGGCCGTGCAGACGAACTCCGGAGATATTGGTAGGACCTTGGCTTCACCTTATGTGTGTCAAGATCTGTGTGCTATGGAGGGGCAGAAAGGCCCAGACTACAGACATAAGTAATAGAAGTAGAAAGTGTAACTAGAAACTCACCTCAGTTGACACACAGATGGTAGGACAACTGAGGGAGTGAGACGAGAAAGTTGGACTAAAATAGTGACGGAGATTGAGCGTATAAACTCCGATGTAACTCCGATATCATGTCCGAAATAGGAAATATAAGGTCCGAAGAAGAAAGAGGACCTTACCGAGTGAAAACACCAACTCCGAGATGTTCCGGAGCGGAGATGGCGGCATTGGTGTGCGTCGACCTCGGAGTTGTGACGATGAGCCTCGGAGGAGGCCGGAGGTCGGAGGAGTTACATTTTGACAACATGGCTTCAAGCAGTGGATAGGGACAACTCGAAGGCTTTGATGAAGGTGGGTACCCTTCTCATCAGTCATAGCCTTTCTTCTAAGTGTTCACTTGATTTCAGGTTTATTTACCAGCAATTGCCAGTTTAGTTACAGACAAGATGGTTTGGGCCACTGCAGCATTCCTTGAGTTCTGTTACATGGTATGCAAATATATCATTAATGAAATGGAGCTGAATGTCATCAACAATGTGGTGGAACATTTCCATCATAAGGAGGAGACCTTCAAGGAGGTTGATATTTGCAAGCACTTTTCACTACCTCAACAACACTCCTTAATTCATTACTGCAAACTAATTTAGATGTTTGGCACACCCAATAGTCTCTGTTTCTCAATCACTGAGTTTCTTCACATCATGGCAGTAAAGAATCCATGGCACTGCTTCAATCAGTTTGAGGCAATCAGCCAGATACTTCTTATCAACCAACACTTGAACAAATTGGTGGCTACACACTTAGTGTTTATGCAATGGGGGAGACTCGATGGTGAAGACAGAGGAAAAAATCAAACAAGGGGATTAGAAAATGCAGCAAAGATGCAAGGTTTAATAAAGGGGTTTATGGTAATTTCTGGATTCCCTTCACTCTTTTACATTCCCCTTGCTGACATCCTGCTTCCTTTCTGTCTTTCCATCCATGCATGTCCTCTCTGATGTTATCTTCAATGCCTACTCTGATAGTGAAGCCAACCAGGCACATAATCAAATGATCTGCTGGTTCACACAAACTCACAGGGTTAACCTCTAGCTTTAGCTACCAGTGGATGGTGTAGCCACCCCGCCAGGCTTGAAGAAAATAGTGCTGTTGCTAGCCAGATCAGCTGGATTTATATACAGTGATTCTAGACCTTAGAAAAGGTAGGCACAGTGTTCACAGCTAGTTGAGTTGGTTGAGGTACTCTACAGTGTGTGCCAACAAACACCAACAGAGACAGAACCCCTCCATGACTAATGTGACTAGATGAAGCACTGTACAGCACATGCCACCCCAAGTTGAGTGCATGGTGAAGGTTAGTAAGAGTAGCAACTAAGTGTAATGTGACTAGGGATGCCACAAGAACTTATCTAAAGTTCTTGGTTTGTCTATTGGCAGGTATATATAGTGTGGGGTCATGTGTGGTCATGTTTTTGTCATGTCATCCATGTATAGTAATCACAGAAGGTGTCACATCCTGTGCAACTGAGTCAACTCTGACCTCCAGAACAACTCCGCTAATACCTCTGATGGCCCTTCACCAACTTCTAATCTCTGAAACTCCAGACTTATCATAGATATCCTTATGTACTCCCCTTATTTCATATTTAGATTAGTCTCACTTCTCTGATTCCTCTGACTCTGTGCAGCACAGCTCTGGTTCTAACTTCTCTGACTCTGACTTTCCTCCATATATATACTCTGACTCTGCATGTAGATAGCCTCAGCCTAAATATCATCTTAGACCACTCTTCCTATTTCTCTCTGATTCTCTCTGATGCATCTCCAACCAAGAAGGCAGTGACAGTGCAGAGACACAACACACAAGTCATGCATTGAGCCTTTACCTCTCCAGACCTCTGGCCATCTCTGGCCATTCATTCCCCTTGACCTCTGATCTCCAACTGGACTTTGAGCGGAGGAGATCTGGTCTTAGCAGAAGGTTATAGAGTATCACAGAATGTTCAGAAACTTCTAATCTGTCAGCTTGCTCTAAGGCTGGCCAATAGAAGCACAATATTTGAAATGTGCTCAGTCAGCCACTTTAGAGCCAGATAATAGAAGATACTGAGTCATCAATAGAAACCCTGAATTTGTCATAAGAATTCATAATGAGCTATGACAGAAAATCACTCTGGAAGGTCATGGAATGTCATGGGATTACAATGAGTCAGATTTCATAGAAGGTTATAGGACCTTCTGGAATGGTATGTAACTGTTCATGCCATGTGACTGGTCATGTGAATCCCATTTGAGTGTGGAAAAGTTAATCTTGGTGGAATGACAATCAAATCACATGATCCAAGTGGGGTTATAAAGCCCAGAGTAAGTATGACCTTCGCTACTGCAATTGTTTGGCCTTGTTTGGTTTCCGTCACTGGCAATTAACCAATCTCCTCAAAATGCACCAACATTGGGACACTTTTTTGAGCCACTGTACCAAACACCAAAGGCTGGAGATTTTGTTCAACAACCAGGAGGAGATTTTTTGACTCTACTCAAGCTGTATTTGATGAATCAGTGTTCCCCCATTGCCTCAAAGGCCAAGAAGATGGACTGATTCCAATTCCAGTAGAGGCTGAAGAAACCATAGCAAATGATGCCCCTATTGATCAAGAATCTCAAGAATCTCAAGAAATACCAGTACAACCTCAAGATCTGGTAGTACCACTACCAATACCAAGAGCAAATTTGAATCCCAATCAACCACAAGCACCACTAGAAGGCAGTACTAGTGATAAAGACTCCTCAGGAGATCATCCAGACACATCTTTCACTTCAACAACATCACCAACTTCCTCTAAAGTCTCCACTTCCAAAGAAGATGGATCCACCACCTTCATATTGCTCTGTACCTCCTTCTCCTTTCAAACAAGGAAGGAAGTGTCCACCATCAAGAGAAGATGTAGACAGACACAAAGTGAAACAGAAACTACTTCCACAAGAAGAAGTAACTGAATCAGAAGAATCTGATTCAATAAGAAAAAGAGACTGGATGTCACCAAGGCAAACTGAAGATGAATCTCTTGTGAGATTCAGAGCATGTCCTCATTAATATCATCCTACAAGGAGAGAACATGAACAGACCTTCAGACCTCCTCAAGAGCCTGTTCAAAGATTGCCCAAAAAAGAGTCCAACCAGACTCTGCTTATGGAGATCTCATACCTATTGAGATAGAACGACAGGAAATAAGGGCTTCAATGCAAACCTCCATTCAAGAGGATGTACAAATTTGGGAGGAGCAAGTTCAAGAAAAACATGCTCATGATGAAGAAATGGAAGAACCAACCAATCAAGAAGGTTTAGAACAACTCTATGAATCAATGTCTAGCTTGGTTGCTTGACATTCAATCAAACAAGTGCCAAACTTCAGACAAGACAGACAAGTCATGTCACAAGGTTATATATATGGACTATTGACAGCAGCAGTAACAGGATCTGCTGATTGGAAAGTGCCAATACATTACCAAGACATTGCCAAACTTCCTCAAGAACAACAGGATGCCTGGCAGACTGCATGTGAAGACAAAATGAAATCTCTACATAACAGGAAAGTCTAGAAGCTTGTAGATTTGCACAGGGACCATCAACAAGTGAAAGGAAGATGGGTTTTTGCTATTAGAACAGGCAATCATGTCAAAGCAAGATACCTTGCAAAAGGCTTCACACAAATCTTCAGTGTGGACTATTAAGATATCTTTTCACCTGTCACTCAATTTGAAACAGTCAGGTTTCTTCTAGCTCTAGCAGTGCCACATGATTGGGAAATATCAGCACTAGATGTCAAAACAGCATTTCTATATGGAGATCTTGATGAAGAGATCTACATGATGCAACCAGAAGGCTTCATAGACACTAGGAATCCCTCAAAAGTCTGTCTATTGAATAAAGCCATATATGCACTAAAGCAAGCCATGCTCCAATGGAACAAGGCACTCCATGCTTCTCTTATTAAATTTGGCTATCAAAGGCTATATGCTGATATCAGAGTTTATATAAAGAAGAAAGGAAAGATCTTTATCATCATTGTGATATATGTTGATGATGCACTTCTCATGGGTAGTGGTAAAACACTAGTTCTCAAAGAGAAGGAATCTTTCATGAAGAGATGGGAATGTAAAGATCTTGGAGATGCAAAGGAATATCTATCCATGAGGATAACAAGAGATCAAATCAAGAAAACTCTTGTCCTTGATCAAATACCCTATGCTGAAAAAGTTATCAAATGCTTTGATCAAGAGAACTGCAAAACAGTTACAACACCCTTACCCTCTGGATATAATCCTATGCCATCAACACAGGAGAAACCTGATCCCAAGATTCAAAGCCTCTTTCAATCTGTAATAGGATCACTTCTTTTCTTAATGCTCACAACAAGACCAGACATTGGTTTGCAGTAATCAAAATGTCACAGTTCTATGCAAATCCAACAGAAGAACATTTACAGAAGGCAATCTGGATGGTTCGCTATGTTTCTTCAACAAAGAACCTGTGCATCAAATACTCTGCAAATGGTCCTCAAAATGGTCTTGTAGCATACTCTGGTACAGACTGGGCTGGAGATGTAGAGACATCAAGATCCACTGGTTATGCTATATTGCTTGCAAATGTAATAATGTCATGGCTCTCAAGGTGACAAAAACATGTTAGACTCTCATCTACTTAAGCAGATTACTGTGGAATGACAGAAGTGGCAAAGCAAATAGTTTGGATGTGAATCCTATTTGAAGAACTAGGCTTTTCACTCAAGCCAATCCCTCTATGTGTGGACAATCAAGGTGCAATGTTTCTAGCATCAAATCCTGTACAGGAAGGTCACACAAAACATGTCAGAAAGGATGACCACTACATTTGAGAAGCCGTTGAGTTCAAAGAAGTTGAACTATTCTATGTCAAAACCACAAAACAATTCGCAGATATCTTCACAAAGAATCTGGGAAATTTCAAGTTTCAAGAAAACATAAAGGCTTTGAAGCTCATTCCATATTTTCAAGTATGTAACATTCTAGTGAGGAGGAGTGTTGAGATTCTGTGAATCGAACACTAGGTCCTGTGCTCTGTTAATACAGGCAGACCATAGTGCTAATACACTATTCATGTTACTAAAAACTTAGGTTGAGTATTAAGGCTTGACTGTCACATCAGTCAAACTTAATTAAAGTATAATCTTAATTACACTTTAGGATTGACCACATGACAATCTAGATGCAGTCTTTATGACTCAGCTATGATGTCATCAGTCTGGAGCTTTCTTAGCTCCACAATGGCTGTGTTGAATTGACCTAGATTCAACTCCATCTATTTCAAATAAGTGAAGCAGCATAACTGATTCTATGATGTCATTCTGACATCATCAATCTTTTTCTAGCTACATCACATACAAGTACATACACATTCCTGGATGTATTTAAAGGCGATAAGCACCATGATGTAATTAATAACAAGATTCATTTCTTCTCAAGATCAAGCTTCTAAGAAGCTCTACAAGGATTGATCTCATCAAATCTTGCCTAACCCAAACTTGATCACAAGAACTTTAGTCTCTATCTTGGTGAGCATCCTTGACTTACCTCTCTCTTCTCTGCCCTGCACAACAGAAGTACCCTTGTATCCTCCTGTTAGAGGGCAGGCATAGAACCTTCAGGGCTTCAAACTTAACCATGGATGAGGGTGGTGACACTTGATGAAAACAAAATGTCTGAGGGCCTTTCTACTAACAAGATTCAGCAACAAAGGATACTATCGAGTTAATGGTGGATGAGAAGTCTGCCTACTATTGAGGACAGACAATGAGGACTTCCCACTGAAGGGTGGTAGACAAGGAGACCTCTAGGCAAGGTTGACAATGGAGACTTCCCACTGAAGGGTGGTTCACAGCAATGAAGAGCAAGAAGGTATTAAGGCTACCCTTGAGCCTGTATCATGGAGTGGAAACACCAATGTATTCCAGTGGTGATGGTACAAGGTGAAGATAAGGTGGAAGGTAGAAGGTAAGACTAGACTAAGGTTTACATGAGTGACAATGTGGGTTTATATATGTAAGGGAGTTCAGGGTAGGCATGAAATGTAAAGAAATATGATGGAAGGAATCACTGACTGAGCAAGTGGGATGGAATCATATGGAATACAATGGAAACAGACAATGAGTAATGGTATCATAGTCAGCAATGAAAAGAAAAGAATGTCCAAGTTGGGACTTATGCCCATGCATATGTAAGCAATAAGTGAAAGAAAAAGCATAGTCCAGGATAAATCATAACAAAATCTCAACAAGTTCATGCTTGCCAAAATATCACAAGCATTCCAAATAAGGACTTTATTTTAAAGCACCTGCTAGTACAATAACTGCTACAAATGTACACAATACAATGAAAAAGACTGAAAAAACCTTGATTCTTGAATGTATGCAATTTTTTCTCTACATCCTTGGGTCCATCTTATCAAGTGACCTTGTAGACATAAAAGTTGACAACAATGTGTAGAGTGTCTCTGGAAGCTGGTAACAACAATGCCATGGTGGGAGGCAAGCAGCCACTGTAATACTATCCCCTCCAGTGACTTCATCAGCCCAACAACTTCGGCAGTCACATTCTGTCACACTTTTCTCACAGACCATTACACCTACCGAAATCAAGTCCTGCTCGGCAGCTACAAAGCAACTAGGCACGACAAGCAGCTAGGGACTAAAAAATGTAGGGGGCAGTGAGAAAGGCTGCTGATCCAGATTAGAAGATGATGCGACTGGATAGGGGTTGTTGTAGGTATCATAGGGTTGAGCTTACTGGAAATGACTGTATGTGCAATATATGTCGTGTGGGGGGAAATGATCGTATGTACCGTATAAATCGTGTTGTCATTGCGGTGTGAAGGTCACAAATGGCTGCGTATGATGGGGGTATGGCTCCGTGGTGGCGAAATTGAGTACCGGTGTCGCAGGGGCAGCAGATACCTGAGATTCTCTAATGCCACTTGGGTGCCCATCCCCAGTCGACCGACCCCGCCGCGACATCCGACATCCGACATCAGCGCCGCGCTTCACAGGACGATCCGCGCCCTTGCCCGACTCATTCCCGCACTCCTGCGCGCCGACCCGGCTACAAGGATAACAACGTTGCATAATGACGACAATGCAGCAATGACATCGTCCTCGTCGCTCCCTGCTCCGCAAACACCCTCGCAAAAATCGCAGCAGGCCTTTGTGAGTCCTCCTCCGCTTCCAGCTTTTGCTTGGGACTCGACTGCGCCGGCCCGCCCAGACCTCCCTGCTCCGCGCTCTAGCGCCGACCATGCCAATATATGTCTTTCCAGCAATGAACACGCTCATGTATGAACACCCCCTGACGGCAGAGCACCTCCACGTCGTAGGCCCGATCGGAAAAGATCTCGCATGTGGGAACGTCGGTACGCCGTTCGTTCATTCTCTCGATGACACCCGCCTGCGAACACAGGTCCCGGAGCTATGACGGAGTGGAAAGACAAGGCTTGTCAAGATCGCCGTAAACAAGATGCAATTACACCCGAAACAATAACTCCGACGATCGTCGCTTCGGGGCCGCGTTAGAGGTGGATCATGTCTTCCGCAGCGTACGTTTGTGAAACGTGTGATCGGAAACAGTTGGTTCAGGTTCCTCCCAGTCGGCTGTTGCCTCGTGTTCACCCTGAACCATTCACGTTGAGGTTCTTTTCAGTCACGATTTCCCCTTGTGTTATGTCCATTTATGATGCTTAAAGCCACTTTGGTATCAGTGACGGAAATGTCCGATCAACGCGTCTCCAGACTCTCCAATTTCAAACCCGGTTGTTCCTGGAACTTGGAATGGTTCTGGATTGTAGACTTATGCTTATACAGGTCTATTTTCACTTGCCATGGAAAGAGGGTATGCGATGGCCAGAAGAGTAACCAAGATACATCCGAAGCCATAGGGAGCAGAATGGTGCTATTTTTTTCGGAACTCGAATCGACCCGCAGCGAGTTGAACGACAGAAACAAGACACGATCAAGAAACAATCACAGGTTGGTGAAATGATCAGCACGGATACCCTACTACCTGGTGGGTTGCTTCACGTACAAAATATTTAGCTGATAATGATCGCTCCGGCACCAGTTCGGACCTACCTCAATTATGCGATGGCGCCGCTTCATCTAGAATGACCCAAGTGATGCTCTCGAATGTGGCGGATGAGATTCTTGCATTTGACCTGCCTATAGCATTCATTCCACATGCACTCGATCGGGACGTGTCCGTTCAATCGCCTGATGCCGTGTGCAGTCGCGAAATGAGTCGGGATGGACCTGCCAGCGCATATGATACAAGCACCACAGAATCTGATGCCATTCCATTGGCAGGGCACAGCAATCGTGCATCCGTGGACAAGCGGTAACGTGGTCATATGAGGATCACTAGTTGCTTGTGCAGCTTCTGCGGTCTGCAGTGCCTGTCATGTATGTCGTGAGTCTACAACAGGCGACACGGCGAGAAATTTACACTTACGCCCCCCGCGATAGGATTATGACGGTCCTCGGTCATGGTCATAGGGTTGACATCAATCTATGCGCAACATTCATCAGCCCAGAACGCACGGACCCACAGCTTCACAACATACCGAAGGAACTGTTGCAGTACTTGGGACCTGATTGGCAGGCCCGAACAATATGTCCACTTCATGGCGAATCGCTCTTTGGCACGCCGAACACGTGCCCTCTGGGGTGGTCGTATGTTCCTCACCATCAGCACCTTCCGCGTCGTTGGTGGTCCCATACTAGGTATTCTGCTTGTTAGCCCGCAGTGGTCAAGAATTCTAATCGCAAAGCGCACTGGGGGGGGTGATCCGACACCCCACAGATCACCAATAGTCTCGCTCATTGCGTTCAGGGTGCACAGCTAGATGGGTCTCGGTAGGCCTCGAATACAGGAAAGAGGGGATTGTGAGGTACGGCGATGTTCTGTGCATGATCCCATGGTTATATAGCGGGAACAGAAAAATGCACCCCAAGGAATATTCCATGGCATTGGTGCGCTTGGGATATGAGACCGGTACTGGAGACTTGCAGTCACCATTTAACAATGTAACAACTTTTGACTTCTCCGTAAATCGACAGCCGTGACGGAGATCTAGGTGCGGAGATCTGTTGATCCTGAGGTCAGGTTTGCCTGTATGGTGTGAAATCTGCACATTTAGTATTCGCCGCGTTTCACTTTCTCACCGCGTTCCCAGAGTGTACAGTAGTAGTATTGAGTGACTAAAGAGACAAGTTCATTTGACAGACACGAAAAACGAGAACATGTCAATGAGTATCATTTTCCAAGCGAGTCGACAATGTCCCCTGTGATAAGTCCCCATATAAAAAACGCCTCACCGCTTGGCATGCCTTTCTGGGATAGCGAATTGACAAAGATGGTTTCATAGGCAGCATCGTGCGCATGTGAAATATGAAGCAGCGCACAAGCGGAGAACCCATAGCTCTAGAGATACCAGTCAGCCATCGGATTGAAAGAAGGGACGAGAGTGTCGTCGTATTCAGACTCCGTTAACTTTCCAGTTATGGTGCCACCGAGTTCTTGCAACACCTAAAAGATTATGGGTGTCGTGGGAGGTGGCACAGGGGATGGAAGTTGCCCTCCACCGCGTCAAAACCATGGTGCCTGGGTGATTGACTGAAAAAAACGCGGCGAACAACTTAAGTAAGGGTCTGATCGGCAGATCTAGCGCTTGGTGGCGAAATTCCCGAGCCGGGTGCAGGGCTCAGAAAGCCTGGGATCTTGAGATTTTGGTGAGTGTAAGGGTCTGATCGGCAGATCTAGCGCTTGGTGGCAACATTCCCGAGCCGGGTGCAGGGCTCAGAAAGTTTGGCATCTTGGCATCTTGGTGAGTTATAATTTACGTGCTGTGCCCCCCCGCACTGCCTGTAAAACGACCCCCAGTACGAACAGCCACCAGAAACTATAACGAAGTTGCAAAAGAGGATCCGAGGTGGCACGGACAGGGCAAGGCGCGCGAACAGCAAAGACCAGATTGGTCTTTGACATTCGCTGGCGGGGACCCAGTAATGCAAGCTGTCAAACAAGGTGTTTACCGCTCCAAGTGGCCTTTCCAAATTCCAAGTCGGGCGTTGTTGTGAAATCACTGCAAACTAGCTCGAGATATCCCCAGACCTATCTGTTATGAGGAAGTCGATTGTACATAATATACCACAGGATGCAGGGAGAATGAAGTAGTCATCTGAGTCTGAGCCTGAGGCCACAGGCTTGTATCCTAAACCAAATCTATGTGATACCGAACGTAAGCAACCTTACTTAACTACTGCCTGCTACTTACTGGTGGATTGTTTCCACTGCAAGACACCCGGGTTAACTACACACCAACTTCGTCGAAATAAACAATACAAATCCATCATGAAAGGATCCGGAGAGGATAGAGGGATGACCTCAAAATCTGAGGCTAGTTATAATGAGTACGAATAAGTTATGGAATAATAGGGCTCTTTCACCTAGAAGGGACTAGTTAGAAACATCATCCCCAACGATACAGCTTGGACTTACCGTGATTTTAGGGAGAACCCTGGAATGACCCATGTGTCGCTCGCGAATGTGTCGAGCAAAGTTGCTGCGTTGTACCTGTCTATAGCACCCATCCCACATGCAGTCAACCAGGGTGTCTCGTGCCAAATTCTTGATATCATGGATGTCCCCAAGGTGTGTCGGAAGATTCTTGCATGTGATCTTAACACCACAAATCCCGGAGCTACCTTCTCCAGTCCACCGACAAAGCCCTGTCGCTGAACATGCATGAGCAGTCTGCGAGGTGATTGTGTTGGAATTGGTTTCGGCCGGCGGCGCAGCCAGTGTTTGAACCTGTCAAACGTAGGTAAAATGATGGCAAAGTTTGAGGATTCCGCATACCTCTCGGTCTACACGGTGGCTACTAAGGCTTTTCATCCCCGCGACATAATTCTAGGCGCAACCTTCATCAAATTCTGTACGTCAGGTGATGCGGAACTTACAGAAGTAACCGGCGGAGGATTTGTCGTGTGACGAGCAGCTTGAGTCCCCCATAACGCGTCTAACTCACGGCGAAGTTCTCTTTGGTAGATTGGGCATGCTTGCGAGGCAATCGTGCCACTGAGTGGTGCGTTGTGCGGGCCTTTGCACGCTTCGGACGGTTGCGCAACTGCAAAGCACGGTATGACCTACGACAGATGAACCAATGGTTCAGCGGAATTGTAACGGGCCGTAATATGATCTCGCTTACGTGCTCTAAATCTGTGCCATGGTCTTCCTGCGCTATGGTCAAGGGACTCTACGTTTTTTGTCAATCCACAGTGGTTTAGAGTCAAGATCCGAAAACGCACAAAAAGTGCTGGTTCAGCATCATAGAGTTGATCTGTGGCCTCGTACACTGAGCTCTGCGGATTCGTGAAGGGCATGGGAAGACAGAGAAGGTGTAGACGTTCTCAGTTTTATGCATGGTGGACACTATGGTAATATGGGGTGCACAATCTCTAAAGAACCCAGGCGGTGCGAACGGGATGCCGTATGCTTCCACCCGAACATCCATGAAGGCACTTACCCGGAATCCAGACTACAGCATCATGTTCTGGTAGGGTCACTGGCATCATGCTGTTGCGGAGAGTCCGTGAGCACAAAAAATGGGGTGCTCTTCATGCCTTTCTCGAAAGAGAGTGGGTTGATTTCTCGGATATAGCGCAGAGAAATGACCCACAGAACATTGACGCATTCGGGGCCCCAGGATCGATGTAGCAGTGGTATCTCGGGGTTGAAATGGATGCTTGGATGACGCCATCTATAGTCCATCTCGTTGCAGATGTTGTTATGTTCTGGTTTCCGTTCGATCAGAACCGGGTCGGAAATACACTGGAATCTACTAGACAAGAAAGCTGAAATCGCATCAGCCGGACGTACCCGTTCGTCGAACTCTGCGCTGGGAGCGCTGGAGTCCCCAGTTCGCCGTCAGCGCAGCAGGCTGTGGGGGAGGAGTATGGTTGGTCAAAAGGTTTCTCACGATCCTGCCTCAATTAAAGTATGTATTAGCTGTACAGCCCATTCGGGCACTGACACGGATTCAACCCCAAACTCGTTATTCGCACCTGAACACGTCCGTCCAGACAACTCCATATTCCCACAGGATCACAGCAAGGAGTGTCCACGAAGGAATCAAAAAGGTTGGTAGGACTGCAGGCCAACTTTGGGTAGGAATTCGCACTTGAAGCTTGACCGATTGTGGGATCGATTCTGCTTGCATCGGTCGGAACTAGTAGAACATGTCGTGGGACATTCGATCCCGAATCCGCTGCCAGACTCTGCACTCAACGGTTGCTGTACCAGTTTCAGACTCCGACAGGAGGCCGATGCACTGTTCTTCACCACGAAGATGCTACGAGTGTCCCCCGACGGCGGAGTGCCTCGCCATATAAGATAACGTTGCAGGGTCTTTCAAGAAAGGGCCGTTTGTGGGGAACGCTGGTACGTTGTCAGTTGATACCACCGTCGGTGGCCTCAGTGGAATGACACCATCAGGGATCATTCTGATCACTCTCACCACAGGCCAGAATGGACCGATTCAGGCATTCACATGAGGGTCGTGCGATCAGAGGTGGGACAAGTTCATTAGATCGTAACCTCGTATACCATGGTATCCGTGAAAGGTATGTTCTAACCCACCACAATCAAGTGGAGGTCTCGGGACTCGACGTCTAATTTTCCGGGGAGGTAGGTTGTTCAAATAACTTGACCCCCTTCACATCCATGATTAGGCTCCTTCCTGCTTCACCTTTCCCGACACGTGCATACTCTACACCTCGCTCATGTACAGGGATACTCAATTCATCGAGCAACCTCTTGCTTGCGTGTGGGATAACTGGCTGGAAAAGGATTCCTGTGACACGGAGTGTCTCGAGAGCGGTAAGATAGCACGACAAGGCAACCTCCGGTGGATGCCCGTTCGACCAGGGTTCTAGAGTCGTCAGAAGAGCGTTCGCCTGATACAACTCAGCGTCGCCGACAGCCAAAGAGTCAAATAAGTGACTTACATGTCTTAGAACCAGTACAATCGCATGAATCGCGTCCGCCACTTCGAAGTTCCTCATGCAACGTGATACATGCGGTCCGAGTCCGTCGAGTATCTCCAGGAGCTCTTCGTTCGTCGATATTTTGTGGGTTTCAAGGTCGGACCAAGTCGTTAAAGGACTCGAGGAGTTGAAGTTGGGGAACTGTCTAGAAAACAGATCGCGAAACATCAGGGACTCGGGGAACGCTGTAGCTGATGCAACTCGACGCTTGATGGTTTTCGATGTCACCCGTAGAAAGTAGTTTCCAAGTGAATTCCGTATTTCATCCGCATGTTTCCGAAGTTGTGCTTCCGACCAGTCTGCAATACAAGGCCACCGCATCAAGTCCAATCCGCAACAACTAAAGCGCAAGACGGACTACGAGGACTCACCGACGTCATCGCGAAATCGCCCTCCAACGCGCATAAGGTAAAACCGAACAGCATCCACACCGAATTCGTCCATCGCAGCCACAGGATCAGCTACATTTCCGAGCGACTTTGACATTTTCTTTTGTCCCGCGGTCCAGTGAGCATGTGTTAGCAACGTTCGCGGCATCGGAAGCTTCAGGGCCTTCAACATTGCGGGGAGATAAACTGCGTGAAAGCTTGTGCACATGAGATCGACAACGGGCTACACACTACCTTCAGACATACCGAACGATGTCCTTTCCGACCACTTGCACGTCCGGGGGCCACGCCGTCGTTCCAGCAAACGGATACCCCACCCCACTCAAATATACTAACAACGCATCGAACCAGACATACACGGTCTGACTCGCATCCCCTGGTACAGGGATCCCCCACCCAATCCTCTCTCTTGGCCTTGATATTGATAAGTCCTCGAGAAGGCCTGTCTTGAGCTCTTGGATCACCGCGTTCTGATAAACGTCCGGGTGCACACCGCGCGACGACAAGCCGTCTTCTGCGTTCGCGTTGCGCTCTGCGGCGTCGGTGTAGTGCGCGAGAAGCATCTCGCGGAACGCTGACAGTCTGAACTTGTAGTTGACCTCGCTAGACCATTCCACAACAGACCCCGTCTCGATCGCGATTTTCGCGTCTGGGCGGGTCGGGTGCGACGTGACGCGGGAAGATGGATAGAAGCACTCGTCTGTCGTCGAATAGTAGCCTTCGTATGTATCTTTGTAGATCAGACCTTGGTCCGCAAGCGCATGCTGTGGTTGGGGTAGGTGTGCTCGTGCTATCTGGAGTCAGCAACGGGACTCACCCAGGTGTGTTGCACAGTGTCGCGATGCTGGTGTTGCGTGGTGCGCATGAATACGGTCCCACTGATGTTGGCTCTCTCGCCTAGTTTCTACGCAAAAGGCCCTCGTCAACATCGACCAGACGGTGGGGGAGGAGGGACAAACACGAAACTCGGCGGATATGATGTCGCACCACGCAAGCGGGTCCACACCCTTCGACTCAGCTGCCTGTTGCATCTTGAGTCCATGTTCATCCGTGCCGGTCAGGAAAACCACAGAGCGAGCGGGATTCAGAATGCGCTGAAAACGTGCGATGACGTCCGCAGTGACGAGTGAGTGGAGATGGCCAATGTGCGGGCCTCGTCGGATACGTCAGCACGGGAAAACTTGGTTGGGTTGACTAGGCCTCACGGGCATTAGGATAAAATATGGGCGTAGTCACGTAGAACGGTTTGTCAGCGCTCCGCGTTGCATTGCGTCGTCCAACAATGAATATGACATGCTTGGTTGCCAGTCTCGAAAGGAATGAAGATGGTCCAAGAGTTCTCAAACGGAGTGTTCTGCGGCGAGAGAACATCCAGGAGGAAGGAATCGTCAGAAAAGTATCTCCCACTCGGATTCCGATTACTCAGTTGTTGGGATTCCATTTCAGGTCATCACCGCATGGGGCGCCGCTCCAACTTTCAACTTTCAACTGGCACACATTCGTATCAACATGAAAAGTATGGATTTTACAAGCAAATGCGAAGGATTAGCCACCTTGACGTGGCTTGCCTAATCAAATGATGTCATCAACCCTCTGGCGCTTTCCTGCGCGGAAGTCATCGTCGGTGCAGGATCGGGCGGGTAACTTTACCAACACGTTCCGACTGGATTTGAACGTGCCGCGGGGATAAAAATGTTAAAGGAGAGAAAAGAAGTGAGATACTAAGTGAGTCCACACATCGACGGTCATTCCTCACTTCGTTGGTAGGCTAGTCCAGTCTTGCAACTCCCGGGTCATTCGATCTGTAAGAAATGATACGAAGTAGCGAGTTATAACGCAATATGAAATGCTTACTTCGAGGAGGTAGAAGTATCTGTACAGTTAGACGGCCCGCTAATCAACTCCTTTGCCGCCGTGGATATATTGTTCTCAGAATCGGTCTTTTCCTCAAGTGCATTACGAGATGTTGCCTAGCAGTTATAAAAGCGGCGGAAGCGCTGGAACTGGTGGAGACCTTGGATGACATTGTGGTAGGGGCGGATCGAGCATATATGCTAGCTGGGCCGACAGCCTTCGGAAGTCCCTTGGCTTTGCCAGCGATCGGAATGGTGGCTATCGCAGTACGACCTGCTTGCCCGCACGGGACAGTCTTCCTTGAGCTGGCAGTGCTCGCGCATTTCCTTTCTGACCTGCATTGAAATATAGCAACACTGCCTATCGGTGCGTCGGGTTCCACCACTACCGCGTCCCCGGTAGACTGAGAGCGGAGAGTGCAGACCTGCGACGAGTCCGTGAGGGCAATGGCACCAATTTTCGCTATCTGGGACTTGTTGTGGAGAAGTTGTTGCACCATGTTAAGACACCTGAGTGCGTGGTGGGAAGTGTACGGCTTGTTACCAGTACTCGCATTGATAAAGTCGAGTTGCGGCCCGAAACTGAGAGACGCCGTATCCGAGAAGAAAGCCCAGTTTTGGGATGTCAATGGCATACATACAGTTCACTAAGTCGCGCAGCATAATAGCAGTTGTAGAATGAAGCTCGGGACACGAAAGCTTGGCGCCAAGGGTTTCCTGAATACGGAAGAGTTGCGCAACTGGTCCTGATTTCCCGTGTCTGCCACGAAGAATTGCCCAGCGTCTTTGGCTACAGTAAAATCCCGAAGAAGCTCCCAGCGAGTCTTCAGAGCTGCAATGATACACAGGTCGTCAATACCCCAATCGGGGGGAGCGTCAGGCGAGTCACCTTCAGGCGTGGCAATCAACCCCAAGATATATTAGTCGCAGGAATTAAGTCGGAAGAGGTTCATCATGGCTTCTGACCAAGTCGGCCAATTGCATTTTGTCATATCCAGTAGTTCTATTTTCTTGAGGTTGGAATGGCTAAGTTTCAGCATTTGATGGAGAATCTTATGAACATGTAAGAGAACTGCGAAAATCTCGTGTAGCAGAAACTGGATAAGGACCTGTCAGAACAGATTGGCTAAACGCGACGAGGTCACAGATCACGTTCTTACTTGTCACGCGTATACTGTCACTTCACTGCCCAACCACACCGTGACAAACCTCGTCATGGGTATCAAGGGACTGACCGCGCTCCTCTCCGAACATGCACCCAAAGCCATCACTGAACATGACATAAAGACCCTCTTTGGTCGCAAAGTCGCCATTGACGCGTCCATGTCCATCTACCAGTTTCTCATTGCCGTGCGGCAAAGAGACGGCGAGATGCTCACCAATGATGCGGGAGAAACGACTAGTCATCTCATGGGGTTTTTCTATAGAACGATTCGCATCGTGGAGAACGGTATCAAACCTGCTTATGTGTTCGACGGCCGACCACCAGAGTTGAAGTCGGGCGTGGTAAGCAGGTTGACGCGACTGAGTTGCGGTTGTGATTGACACTCTGCACGTACAGCTCGCGAAACGTTTCGAGAGGAGAGAGGAAGCGAAAGCTGACGGTGAAGAAGCAAAAGAAACTGGTACCGCCGAAGAGGTAGACAAATTCACCAGACGAACTGTTCGAGTTACCCGAGAGCACAACGAGGAATGTCAAAAGCTACTCAGACTTATGGGTATCCCAGTCGTTGTTGTTCGTCGTTCCTCTCCGGTCGCTCGAGGCGTTGATCCTATCATTTCGCTAGGCACCGTCAGAAGCAGAAGCTCAATGTGCTGAACTTGCAAGGGGTGGAAAGGTACGATTGGCGTGAGCATCATCAGACACTCAATCATCGAATCGCTCTTGATAGGTATACGCAGCCGGCTCGGAAGACATGGATACTCTCACCTTCGCCGCCCCGATTTTGTACCGTCACCTCACGTTCTCTGAAGCTAAGAAATCTCCTATATCAGAGATAAACCTTGATAAGGCTCTCCAAGGTCTCGGAATGAATATGCCGCATGTGAGTCGTCCCCCGACGTGTTCCGATCGTGTTAACACTGCAAGATCACAGTTTATTGACCTGTGCATTCTACTTGGTTGCGACTACCTCGAGCCTATCAAGGGCATTGGGCCTAAGAGCGCTTTGAAACTGATAAGAGAATATGATGGATTGGAAGGAGTAGTCGAGCATCTACGAGAGAAGTAAGTTGTTTCCGAATCACACTTGACGATATTTGACATTCCTACGCCCAGACAAGCCGATAAGGAAGAAAAGGTTGCTGACACGGAGGAGGGCAGTAAGAAAAAGAAAGCCGGTATTCAGGTTCCCGAGGAATGGCCTTGGCAGGAAGCAAAGAAGCTGTTCCAGGAACCAGATGTGTTACCAGCTTCAGAAGTTGAGGTAGATAACGACTTCCCCATTTGCGTATGTCACACGCTCACGATGGAGCCCGATAGCTTGAATGGAAGGACCCCGACGTGGAAGGACTGGTGAAATTCTTGGTAGAAGAAAAAGGATTCAAGTTCGTGGTCGCTTTATATTGTGTCATTCACGGTGTGACATATCTTTCATCGCAGTGAAGAACGTGTGCGAAAAGGTGCAGAAAAACTCCAGAAGTTTCTCAATGCAAAACAGCAGGGACGCCTTGACGGCTTTTTCACAGTTCAGCCCAAGGAACCCAAAGATGAGAAGAGTAAGGTGGGGAAGGGGAAGGGGAAAGAGAGCAAAGGCAAAGAAACAAAGGGCAATAGAACGAAAGTCGGAGAGAAACGGAGGTCAGAAGACAAAAGCGAGGGGTCGAGCAGCAAAAAGAGCAAAACGAAAAAGTAGTTACCCTGCACTGCTGGTACAATAATATTGGTATGGTTCATTTGCTTAGTGTATTTCCATTTGCATCTGTACTGTTAGTCAACGTTTCAAGCTATCAACCCCATATGATATTCTGGTGGAGTGTGTCGTTCGTAGAGGTGTAATACCCTAGTATCGTATGTAGTCCCCGGCCCGAACTTCCCGTCGCGAAGGCTCGGGCTACTCCGCAGTGTGAACTGTACTGTTCGTCGTGCTAAGGCGAGTATGACTATCGAAACAAGTCTCGTAGCCGCCGCCCAAACAGTCGCCATTCGCTCAGGGCCTCCAACAACGGATGAACTGCGAGCCAATTATCCGGCGCAGTTCACCTGGCCTCAGTTGAAGGCTTTTATAAACTCGGGGTACGGAGTCGGACATGGTTCTCGGCCATTTCAGCCCCTGTTACTGACAGCTGTGAAGAGATCTCGGCCTGCTCAAACGCGATAAGAAACTTCAACATAGATATGATGAATGGGCTGTCGCAATCAAAGAGCAATATGGATCACTCAGTGCGTGCTCGCGGATCGCTGGGCCTTTATCTCAAGAATCACTCCCGGCTAACATGTGTGATGTAGTCAACTATCTTCTGAACCACAGACTACAGTGGGGAAAGCCTGACTCCCTCTCGTTGCTCACGTCCGAACTAGATGACCGGTCCGTTTTCGAAACAGAGAGCAGAAACCTTGAATTCTATCCGACTCCCGACTATTTCAAGGCCGACATACCTGTCAACTCGGACCTAATCTGCATCATACAAAATGACTGGCCTTATTCAGGTGGGTACCGCGGATATGCAGGAGCACCATAGATCTCCACAGTCCAGACTGTTGACTGCGCGCTTCCCAAGTTCCTCCCGAGATCGAACACACCTTGATCTGGTGTCGAGTGCCCGTTTTTCATTCAACTCTAATTCCTTCTGCAATCGAGGCCCGTATTCGGCAGAATGGCCTTTGCGGTTTCACAGGTTCCGCTGATGGCCTCGAGAGTCTCCCCTCTCTCGAGTCCTGTCTCCCAACTCTGGCTGATTGGGGTATTACCATGGATAAGCTCATTCGTTCACAGACGGGGAGCAAGGAGGAGGAAACGATGGTGAAGAACGCGGGGAAAGAGGTAGAGGGATTCGTGAAGCGGAGATGGAGAGAGAGTCAGTGGGAGACCGCGTGGTTCGTCAACCCTCCAGTGGGTTTCATGCAGTGCGTCCACAGCTGCCATTAGTACTGACTCCCGTGGTGCAGCGGTTGCAGAGTATACCTGGTTTGGCACATATCCACGTGTTTGCACGTAGGAAGACGACTGAAGAGGAGGCTACCTGGTATCCTTGATTATCAACGTCCTGTAAGCAAGTACGATGACATCATAGATGTATGGAAGGCAAAGATGAGCATCTGGTCTTTCACCTGCATGTGCTGCTAATCATCGTCGTTTCATGTCAAAGTTGAGCTTGCATCTCCCTTTGAATCATTTGCGCACACCAAGACAATCCTGACAAGAACCTTGAGCTTGATACTGGCTAGCCCGAGTTTGACTCACAATTTGGACTCTGATTCTTATTGCCCTTCCGTTGTAGTTGCAACGGTCAAACGCCCGCCGGCAGATACGTCAGACGTCCATACCTGTCGTAAGCTTCATGTCATACCTCCATCGTTGGTGAGATAAAGATCAGTCAGTTTTCCGAGAGGAATTATGATCGACTAATTGGAACGTACTCATCCTGGCGAAGTTTTGACGACCGGGCCAGCTCCATTGAAACCAAACTGGGATTGGGTGCGGTTCACGCACTTGTCATCAATAATGAGTCATCCCACACGTGAGCACAAGCAGCCCTGCTCCACACTGTTGGATTTATGATCACGTATAATCGAAAACACTGATGACAAGATTCACACTGACCAGCCTTGTATGAAATATTTTCATTCAACTGAATTGGATCATGATTCTCACTTTGCCTGTGTTTCTCAGTGTGCCTCTCATTTACAAACTGATTGCACCATGGCAGGAGTGAGGGGGCCAGTGATTAAGCCTACTTCTTGGCTTGCTTGATCCTGCACTCTGTCACCACACACTTTGATTCATGTTTCCCCTCTCCAGCTCAGTGCTATGAGCATTGGAGACAGTTGGGAGCAGTTCAGCATGGGGGGTGTATCTTGTGGACATAACTTCTTTCAATCACAACCAATAACTCCATCACAGCAGCCAAGATCAGAGCTTGGAAGAATTCATCAGCAAGTGGGCTAAACAGCATAGCATCAGAGACTGATTCATTATTGCAATGAAGGTGTGTTGTTGTGCAACTTTATTTAATACAGTATTTACTTCTATGCAAGTGTTCCTTAAATTATGCACACAGAGAGTTAGGGATCAAGTTGGACAAGTGCTGTATGTAGGAGACTGTAAAATCAATGCATCTTAGCATGGAGGCTAACCTGAAGAAACTGAGAACTTTATACATTGATATTATTAGTAGGATTAGGACACTTCCATTGGGGAGATGATAAGCAGTCTTCACATACTGGTTCAACAGGAAAATGTGCTTCAAGTTTACCTGGTAGGTGACAAACATCTTGTGTGTGTTTCCCATGACTTATTGAGTGCAATTCCCAGGGAATTTCTGACACTCCTGCATGGGCTGTGTCATGAGTGAACTAGCATGCTTGTAAGATGCCATTCATGATCTATCAAGATAAATGAACATCATGGAATGCTCATTCAAGTGGTGTAGAAGACCAGAGTTTCATACCATGCAAATTCCCCCTTTTTCAAGCCTTTGAGTCCTCCTTACAGTACTGGCCCCACTCCTGAGCAAGTCAAGCATCAACCCAAGTGTCATATGTTCAACTCTGTCTGCCCATCCCAAGTCCCTGGATCTGATTCAGTACAGTGACTCTAAAAACTGTTGCAATGTTTGCTACATTTAGAGTGTATGTAGTGTACTGGCTATACCCGTGGGAATATCGCTTAGCATTGGTGAGATCGAATATAGTAAAAACCTCTGGCTACGTAACGGTCCACAGATCACGTGATTTAGTCTGGTGGGTCCGGAGATATGGCCATTACAAAATAGCAATACCATTGCAATGGTTTTTTCACTTTTGTGCTGATGCATATAATTTCAAATAACATGTTATTTGGCTTTCTTTGATCATATAAACAAAGATGTACATATAATGATTGTCTCTGAGTTTAAATATATTCACACTCCTCTTTGTTTATAATCACTATTGTCATATGTATATTCTACCTTTACTACCCAGAAGAATTTTATTCTCTCTATGCTTGATGCTGGTCACTCTAACAGGAGGGTACAAGGGTACTCCTGTTGTGCAGGGCAGAGAAGAAAGAGGTGAGTAGAGGATGCTCACCGAGATAGAGATCAAAGTTCTTGTGACCAAGTTTGAGTTAGTTGAGATTGATGAAATCAACCCTTGTAGAGCTTCTTAGAAGCTTAATCTTGAGGGGAAATGAATCTCATTATTAATTACATCATGGCACTTATTGCCTTTAAATACATCCAGGAATGTGTATGTACTTGTATGTGATGTAGCTAGAACAAGGTTGATGATGTTAGAATGACATCATAGGATCAGTCATGCTGCTCCACTTATTTGAAATAGGTGGAGTTGGATCTGGATTGATCTAACACAGCTGTTGTGGAGCTAGAAAAGCTCCAGACCAATGACATCATAGCTAAGTCATAAAGACTGCATCTAGATTATCATATGGTCAATCCTGAAGTGTAATTAAGATTACACTTTAATTAAGTTTGACTGATGTGACAGTCAAGCCTTAATATTTGACCTGTGTCTTTAGTAACATGAATAGTGTATTAGCACTATGGTCTGCCTGTAACAGAGCACAGGATCTAGTGTTCAATTCACAGAATCTCAACACACTTTGCTTGCTTCTACTATTGTTGACTGCTCTGCTATATTCAGACTTTGAAAAAATGAGCTTTTTGAGCTTTTTGTTACAACTACCTTGGGTAGAGGGTAGACACAGCCCCTAAAGAGGATCTAGAGTACTAAGGATGAAGGAGAGTGGGGCAAGTTGCTCTTCAAGAACAAAGTACGAAGGTTTTGTGAGAACAAGGCTTTCTGCTCATTCTATCTGAACAATCTAACATCGAACAGAAGACTTTCTCGGAGATCTAATGTCTTGAGGTGAACAAGATGTTCCCTTAGAACAGCATAGCCTCAAGAGTGCTACAAAGTCTCAAAGAGTGAAGAGGTTCCTGATGAGGGACTAGGATGAAGTTCCAGGAGTGAGGCAAAGACCTGAGTGTATTGAGGTACATGAAGGGGAGGTCTAGCTTAAATATACAGGTACTGGAGATGCGAGTTTATATAGGAAAGGATGGAATCATTGACAAAGCGAATGGAATTGCAAGGAATGCGATGGAAGTCAGACAATGAGTCATGGTATCATAGTTAATGATGAAAAGAAAAGAACGTCTGGATTGGGACTGGTACCCATGCATATGTAAGTGATAAGAGAAAAAGGGGCTGATCATAACACTTTTAAAGTCTTGTGGAGATCACCTACTCAAGCCTTTCTCTATTAATATTCAACATGCTATGTATTTGATTAGCTTTTGCAAGGCCAATAATGCTATTTAGGATACCCAGACCATTTCTAATATCATCATCATCAATAAATCCCTCTCTGTCAAAATAGTCCTTCATCACATGAAAAAGTCTAGTATAGATGCTATGGTAATCAAAAAATGTGCCCTTTTTTCTATGAAACATTACAAAGCTTACTTGAATTTTGTTTATATGCATTAGAACTGGACTTGAAGTAGATTATATGGTTATAAGAAATTCAAATCAATCATATGATGTTAGGTGGGTGCAATTGGGGCCAGAAAAGGGCAGGAAAATGGCTTAATAATAGATTAGCAGATATAATTCTCAAGTATAGAACAGGTTTCTTGATTACCACAGCCTTTATACTAGACTTCATGTCATGAAGGACTATTTTGACAGATAGGGATTTATTGATGATATTAGAAATGGTTTGGGTATCCTAAATAGCATTATTGGCCTTGCAAAAGCTAATCAAATACATAGCATGTTGAATATTAATAGGGAAAGGCTTGAGTAGGTGATCTCCACAAGACTTTAAAAGCTCAAAAAGCTCATTTTTTCAAAGTCTGAATATAGCAGAGCAGTCTACAACAGTAGAAGCAAGCAGAGTGACCAGCATCAAGCATAGAGAGAATAAAATTCTTCTGGGTAGTAAAGGTAGAATATACATATGACAATAGTGATTATAAATCAAAAGGAGTGTGAATATATTTAAAATCAGAGACAATCATTATATGTATATCTTTGTTTGTATGACCAAAGAAAGCCAAATATCATGTTATTTAATGGAGATTATATACATCAGCACAAATGTGAAAAAACCATTGCAATGGTATTGCTATTTTGTAATGGCCATATCTCCAGACCCACCAGACCAAATCACATGATCCATGGACTGTTACATAGCCAGGGGTTTTACTATATTCGGTCTCACCAATGCTAAGCGATATTCCCACGGGTATAGCCAGTACACTACATACACTCTAAATGTAGCAAACATTGCAACAGTTTTTGGAGTCACTGTAAGTCTGGGTTCATTTCTATTTACATTGTTTTCTGTTCAGAGAGATGTCAGGTCTGCCCAGGCCCATCATACTTTACATTCTCCTTCATTTTGTACCACTTACTGCTGTTATTGTTATGGCACTCTGTTACTGTACATTACTTAGTTCACCATTCTGATATGTATAAAGTCCTGGGTATGGCCAGACCACAAACACTGCACTTCAGACCTTGGTCTGTGTCAAATCCTACCTTCTCTCAATCACAAGTCCAGTTTTTCTAAGTAGTGAAAGCATCAATTCTGCCATTTCAAGCAAAGTTGCATCAAGTTCAGCACTCCAACTTGAATTTGAAAGTTGAATCTTAGTTCTACTGAATGGGGAGGCCCAGACTCACATTTTCCAGCCCTAAGGTACATTTTTATTGATTCACTTACCTCTTCTAGGCCCTTTAAATTGAGTATACTCGTTCACATCCCATACTTACACCCTTAGAAATCCCATCTCAGACTTCCTAGCACTTTTACAACTGGAACTGACTGCAAGGAATTCAAGAGAGTCCTTGAGGAGGGCTCTCAAACCTAACCCCCAATGAGCAGACCTTGAAATTTTACTCTCTCAGATTTGAAATCTAGATCTTATGCAAGAGTCCTTTGTCATTCCCATCACCCACAATTCATTAAATGGTTCTGATGGTCCTGCAACACTGCAATCCATCAGTTGACACATCAGCTGACACATCTTTCACAAATCAGATTTCCTTACCCATTTTGAATCCATTTCAGCTGAGTGAATCAGCCTGAGAAAAGCATTGCTCTTCAACTATCTCTGTCTCTGAAGATTCTCACAGAGTTACCATCACCCTGGAACCTCATATCTTCTGTTTGAAAGCAATGCTACTCCTGTTCTAAACCATTCTGTGATCCTTCTTTAGGATTGAGGATCATGCAAACTTGTCACTTGCCTCTGTGACCCTGTTCAACTGTTTTCAAGAACATAGCCCAGGTTCTTGTCATATTGCCTCACTGCCATTCTCTGGAAAACTTTCTGCATCAGCATTGAACCAAACTCAAGGAAGTGAACCATTGTATAATTTCACTTCACTCTTACTGCTGACACCTTTACCCTCCCCTGAACTTCCAACTCATTTGCCCATATTAGTGTTGCCACAACTTTGACTTCAAGGCCAAGTGTTCAACTTAACTGAGCTGTGTGAAGCCTGCCAGCATCATGTCATTCAACTTTATTGTATGTATCTGCCTAGCTCTGCATTCAATTCTGTGTTCATCATCTCTAACAATCAAGGACACAATGTTTTCATTACATAATGTGGCAATGACATTGTGGAGAGATCTCAGATCTGCCTCTGCATTTGTCTGAGAAGACACAGAGTCAACAGACATGTCTTCATCCACTTGAACATGCATGCACCTTGTCATCTGTGTTCAAAATCTTATTTCTTTCCTCAAATTCCATGAACTGTTGAAGAGAGAAAGACCAACCTAGGCTGCTATACAGTGGCTCAAAAAAGTGTCCCAATGTTGGTGCATTTTGAATAGATTGGTTAATTGCCAGTGATGGAAACCAAACAAGGCCAAACACTTGCAGTAGCGAAGGTAGTACTTGCTCTGGGCTTTCTAACCCCACTTGGATCATGTGATTTGGTTGTCATGCCATTGAGCTACAGCTATTTTAAAATGACATGTCATTGAAACACTTATTTGAGCATCATGTTGTGATTTGTTATCTAGTAAATAACATAAGCATATGACAGCTTCTGATGGATGCTATGCCCTGACCCTGAATAATTATGTAAATTATGTAATTCTAAGGTGTATAAATAATACTCACCCCACTCGGTGTAAAACAGCAAAAGGACTCCAGAGTATAGTCCTATGCAAGAATAGGAGTGGCTCACTAAATGTCCACAGGACACTGGAAAACTTGAGTCTGGCTTCCCCCATTTGGTAGGGCTAGAAAACCAACTATACTTGCAGGACTTGAGGGAAACTTGAAAGGAAAAGTAGGAAAAAGCTTAGAAAACTGGACTTGAAGGCTTAGGAGTGATGGTGGTGGATTGCACACACTCTAGGAACTAATTCCTAGGTACAAAAGTCTAATCTGGGGATACCTGAATGAAGTACAGTAAAGAAAACATGAAAAGGGTAAAAACCTGACCAAACACAGAGCACGGGAATGGTTCCTGAGGCACGGAAACACCAGGACCAGTGCATGGGAACTCGGGTCTGGACATCAGGTTCAAAACTAACCTTAGGACTTCAACTGGTTGGATTCAGGATGGGATGAATGGCAGTGGAATGGTCTCAGGTTTGATAGGAGTGCTGGATAGGGGCTATCAGACCGCAGGAAAACTCCGGATATCACTGTAGGGAACTCTGGTTTCCTACATCAGATAATCAATATCATTATAAAGCCCATTCCTATCTCTATTAAAACCAATATTCTCTCCCTTTCTGAATCTGGTCTCTCTATTCATCAATTCTCCTCTCAAACTGGGTTGGGGAAGTCTACTGTGTCTATAGTCATCAAAGAACATCTTCTGGAGAAGGAAAACATCAAGCTAGGGTGTCCTTCCAAGCTTTCCTCTACTGATAAGAGAAGAATTATCTCTAGTATTACCACTGGGAAAGCGGAAAATGCTGTTCAAGCCACCCATCTCATCAATTCTGCTCTCTTCTCTCCTATCTCATTCCAAACTGTCCACAATGTCCTTAAGTCTGCTTCCTTGAAGGCTGTGGTCAAGAAAAAGAAGCCTTTTCTATCTGTCAAATATAGAAAACAGAGGCTATCCTTTGCTCTCAAGTATTAAAAATGGACTGTAGAGGATTAGACTAGGGTTATCTGTTCAGATGAAACCAAGATTAACAGGATTTGATCAGATGGAAGAAAGTATGTATGGAAAATGGCAGGTAAGCCTTTACAGAACAAAGAAGTCTAGGGAACAGTAAAGTTTGGGAGAGGTTTCTTGATGGTTTGGGGATGTATGGGTTGGAATGGTGTTGGAATCTTGGCAGAGGTGGAGGGCAAGATGAATGCTGAGTAGTATGTCTCCATTTTGGAGGATAATCTGCTGCCTAGCATGGAAAACTCTGGTATTCCTGAGGAAGACATTATCTTTCAATGGAATAATGACCCCAAGCACTCCTTCAAAAGAGCTCAGGAATGGCTTGAATCTCATGGTATCAAGCTTCTGGATTGACCACCATAATCTCCAGACATTAGCCCTATTGAACATGTCCAGCAATTCCTGAAACAAAAGCTCAATGACTATCCAAGATCAGCTAAAGGAGTATGGAAACTTTGGGAGAGGATTGCAATGGAGTGGGGAAAGATTGGGGCTGAGGAGTGTCAAAGATTGATAGAAAGTATGCCTAGAAGGCAAGAGGCAGTAATTAAGGCCAAAGGAGGACACAATAAGTACTAAAAATATAGAATTGAAATAATGCTCAAATAAGTGTCCCAATGACATGTGATTTTAAAATGGCTGTAGCTCAGTGGCATGACAACCAAATCACATGATCCAAGTGGGGTTAGGAAACTCAGAGCAATTACTACCTTTGCTACTGCAAGTATTTGGCCTTGTTTTGTTTCCATTACTGGCAATTAACCAATCCCTTCAAAATGCACCAACATTGGGACACTTTTTTGAGCCACTGTACATCTTTGGTAGTGAAGACTAGCAGATCAGTAGGTTAAAGAAAAAAAATGAAGGAATGATAAGTTTGTCTCAGGGGAAATCATAAGGTATAGGAACATGAAAGAAAAACCACAGGGCTTACAGGAGGCAAAAGATAATCTATCTGGAAGAGCTCCTAATAATTTAGGCACAGCTGATGAGCACAGGACTTGATTCTTCATAGAGAGAGTTGAAAATGAAGACAATCACAACATGGCCAGATTGACAATGATGACAATGAAGGAACTTGAGACTGAATGAAAGAATAATCAAATCATAGATAATATTGTGCTGTGCATGAAATACAACTTTTATAGTCTGGGCATTCCTAAGACTCTAAGTACATGTAACAAAGATGACCAGATTGAAGAACTGGATTGTCAGATCAATGTATCCAGTGACTGGATTAACAAAACCAGACTGACTGGTGTAAAACTTCTAGAAACTCCAAAGTGGAATTTCTAAGTTAATGAATAGAGTATACATATATATGTAAGTGTTAATGAAAGGTCATGGGAGAATGGTGGGTTATCAGACAATAGCCATTCAAAGGGAAAGCTAGACCTTATGTTATGCTTGCCTCAGGTAGAGGTCAAGGTGCAGCCTCTAAGGCAGGGCTAGAGTCAAGGGTTCAAGGGAAATGGGGCAAGCCATTTCATGAGAATGAGATTCAAAGGTTCAAGATGAATAAGGCATCCTCCTTGCCCTGTGCAATGATCTATTGTCAAAGGGATTCAGTGTAAACAGCATTGCCTCAAAAGTGCAACAATGTCTTAGAGAGTTTAAGAAGGATAGAGGGAACAGAGGATGGAGCAAAGACCCAAGTGTATTGAGGTACATGAAGGGAAGGTCTAGCTTGGGAGAATACAAAGGAAATGAGTATAGCATATATATGTGTCCAATGAGTTTAGGGCAGGTATGGAAGGAGTCACTAACAAAGCAAATGGAATTGTATGAAATATGATGGAATGAGAAGTTATGGTATATGTGTTAGTGATGAAAAGAAAAAACATCCAAGTAGGGACTTACACCCATGCATATGTAAGCAAGGCATGTGACAGGGGAAAAAGGGGGCCAATCATAACACATTCCTCTAAAGGAATGAAAGAGTTGTGGGAGAGAGTCCAGGTGGTATGAAATAGATGTTGAGAAATGTCAGAAGTTGATTGAGAGCATGCCTAGAAGGGTTAAGGCAGTGCTCAAAGCAAAGGGGGGCTATACCAAGTACTAATTTGTCTCAAATGCCCATCTAATTCCAAAAGTAAACAAATCATTGCAATGGTACTGTCAATTTGAAATGGCCATATCACCATGGCCCCTGAGCCAAATCTCATGATCCAGAGACCATATGGTAGCAAAGAGTAAGTAGTATATTTAGTCCCACCAAATCTAAGCAAAATTCCCATGTGTGTTGGTGGTACACTGTGTGCATCATATTTAAGGTTAGCATTGCAACAGTTTTTGGAGTCACTGTCAGTTCTTGTGGCATTCCCAGTTACAAACCCTTGTAAAGAGATGCAAAGATCCCTTTATCTTGTTCTCCAAGGTAGCAGTGTAGGAGACCAAAGGTCCCTACAGTGACATTCCTACTTTCTCCAAGTATTTGCCATCTTCTCAAGCCAGAACTCTGACCTCCAGAGAACTGGACCTTAGTTTCCATGCTCTGAACAAGTCATCTGTGAGTCAGAGTTGTGTTTCCTAATCAGGATATTCCTTTATTTGCCATCTACATTCATTTATGTTTCCTTTCTGATTTACAGTCTTAGGAATGCCCAGACTTAAAAGTTTGTACTTGGAACTTAGTTCTACAGTGAATTACCACCATCTACCATCAGTCCTAAGTCTTCAAGTTCGATTTCCTTCATTTTCCTTCAACTTCAGTCAAGTTCTGCAAATCCTGCCAAGTCCTATCAACTTTATAGTTGATTTCTTAGCCCTACCAAATAGGAAGGAGTCAGACTCTTATTTTCCAGCTCTCAGGACATCAGTGAGCCATTTCTATTCACCCTCACTCTTTTTCTTTCTCTTTTTGCAATCACCTGGGTCAAGAACTACACTTGCATTCTTTTCATTAGCTTAAGAGTTACACTTCAGAGTTCCTAGGAGTTTTACAGAGGACAGTCCTACCAGTCAAAGGACTGATAGGGAGAGGAAAGGTTATGGACCTTGGTGAAAGAACTCACCAAGGGTAAACAGAGTATCACAAGATAGATCAAGACAGAGAAGAAGGAAACTTGACTTGGCTGTCTGAGTTAAATAGAATTCTAACTGGAGAGCAACCATGAGGGAGCTCTCCCTAAATACTTTTCAGGACTGTTTGTTTCTATATAGATCTCTATCATATAAGGATAGATATGAGTCATGAAACATAACTGGAGAACTGAAACTATCAGTAGGGTATAGATACTAGCCAATGGCATAAGTATCTTGTCACTATGGTAAATGATGAAACAATATGAGAGTGTAAATGACCAATGATCATGTGATCATGATCTAGAACCTTGGTTATGTAATGAAGAGCAGAAAGTGAATATCAAGTTTCAACACCTTGTCCACTATCAAAGACCTTCACTAGCCTTTGCTGGTATGCACTATATAGTGTCTCTGTTATGATCGGCCCCTTTTCTTTTCTACTGCTTACATACGCATGGATGTTAGTCCCAATCTGGACGTTCTTTTCTTTTTGTCGCTAACTATGATACCTTGACTCATCGTCTGATTTCCATCACATTCTATGCGATTCCACTTGCTTTGTCAGCGACTCCTTCCTATCATATATAAGCCCATCTCCCTGTACTCATATCTCCAAGCCAGACCTCCCTTTTGTATACCTCTATACACAGGGTCTTTGCTCCATCCTAGTCCTAGTCCCTCAATGGGAACTCTTCTTTGCTCTTTGAGACTTCGTAGCACTCTTGAGGCTATGCTGTTCCAAGGGAAACCTCTTGTTCACCTTGAGACAATTGATCTCTGAGGCAGTCTTCTCTTCGACATTCGATCATTGAGATAGAACAAGCAGAAAGCCTTGTTTCCCTAGAACCTTTGAACTTCGTCCTCATAGAATGCCCAGCTGTGTTCTCCTTCATCCTAGCATCCCTAGACCCTCTAAGGGCTACGTCTATCTCTACCTGGGGTAGGCGTAATAGCCTCATCCAGCTTGACTAGTTGGTGAGCTCTCTCTTGCATTCAGTGTGAGCCAGTGACCCCTGTGTAGATGCCTGGTTGGCTTTAGGCAGATAGATCAAGTTGGGTGACATTGAAGGTAATCAGAGGTTCTAAACCAACAGAGATGGTGTTACAATGGATAAGAGCTGATAGGGAATGGACAATGCAACAAGTAGCACATGCTACAACTCAAAATGAGTTAGTATAAGGATGAGAGCTAGTATTGCCACAGTTTCAAACTGCCTTTCTTTTCTCAGCTTCTGCTCAATCAATAGATAAGCATTCTATCTTATATTGTGGTCTTTAACTGTGGCCTTCAAACCTATTATATATATATATATAATGATTGACACAGCACTTCCTGAGATACATGTATATCAATTAAACCATTTGCACTAAAATCAAACCAAAAATGAATTCCAGCTGATATCTCAAAAATGGTCAGATAAATCTGCATCAAATTTCTTACCAGATTATAAAGACTCCTAAAAACCACATTTCATTCCATACATATGTATCAATCAAATTGAATATGAATGCACTAGATAAAATAAATTGAAAAATGCAAAACTAAACTGTGGCAACACTAATGAGAGCTGACATCAAGTCAAGTCAAGTCAGCATAAATGTGACACATATGCAATAGTGCATGTACATGAACTGCCCACACTACTTTCTGATCTTATCAGATGACCTTGAGAACATTCAAATCCACCATGCTAATAAGGATGCATTAGATCACAACCTAGAAAAGTCAGTTGAGCCAGAATGCTCATCAGGACATATGGTCATGCCAGAACTGAATCAAGTGGACTGGACAAACTGAATGGGTTGTGCATGGACTAAAGAATCTGTATATTCAATTTCAGGTCATGAAATGCAAACACAACACAGGAGTCAATTGAGTCAACTCAATGAGGTGCTCACAATATTACATACTTGTCCTGCCATGAGCCCTGAAGTCCTTCAAGCTAGTAATGGAATACCTAGAAGAACAATATGGATATTTGTGGACAAGATTCAGATAACCAGTGGAATATACACATGCCTTCACCCATAGGCATACAGGAATTATCTTACATGCAATATCTTGATGACTTTGATAAGGAAAAGGCTGAGTTTGGTGCATGAAAAGAGATCAGTCATGGAACTGAATAGCCCAGAACTACATGAAGTTGGCCATGAACATGAATATTAAAATGATGATGGCCCACTAAGATGCTTTACCAGCAAGATAGACCTGTTCCTGGGCCTTACCACCATGGGCTACATGTATGCTACCAGTTGTCAAGAAGAAGCAGCAATGGCAATTCCAACCAGAGGAAATCTCCAGCCCTACTTGTTCACCCAAAACTGAGCCAGAAATTTCAGGGGCAAGAAGGATGCCCATTGCAATGAGAAACTGGTCTGTATAAAGGGAATAGATGCACAATATAGCATAGCATTGATCTAGTTCAAATCAATGATATTTTGCAATGTTGCAGTGAGAATGGAGATATAGGCAAAGGCAACATATTCCACAAAGCATTTAAAATACCATCAGGAATATTCAAAACAGACTTTTGAAAATGTGGCTTGCTGTGTGGCCTTTTCCTGTGATGATCTGATACTACACAATTCTTCATTAATAATTTCAATCTGATGAAGCTCTGATGAGACTCAACAAGCCTCTTTCAAACAGCAATGTTACATCAACCACCAAGCTGAAAATGGCATGAAAGCCATTCCAACTGGAAGTATTCTAGCTATACAGGCCTTGATAACAAATGGAAAACACCAAGCTAGGCTACCTCCTAGACTCAATGAGCCTTGTATTATGAAGTATTCAGCAGCAATGCCAGTTGTGATGAGGTGCTGTAGCATAGTCACCACAGTATCACAGATGCTTTGAGCAGCAATTTTGCATAGATATATTGTCACCACTGAGGTGGATTAGCCTTGTATAATGTGCCTGTTGTCTGATGGGCACAGATCATCAGCAAAACCTAGGAATTGCATGTCCCTTAGTCCATAGTGTCATAGTGCCAGACAGTACTGGACAGTAAAACCAGATTTTGCTAATAATAAGTGCAGTGAAATTATCTGCAGAGGCAGATGCAGTAGTCCAGATAGCAAATATCAGTGCACCACTGAGAGTCAGAATACCACATTTGTGAGGAATGGCATCAGAGACATAGCCACTGCATAAGAAGGACACCAAGGCTAAAAGCAGAAGACAAGAAACATTGACTAGAAGAAATGTATCCTATAGAGTCACAGAATTACACCATTTGTGCTAGAAGACCAATGGAACCCTTCGAAAAAAATTGTCAAGTGTGGCAGAGAGAAGGATCCCAGCAACCAACCTGTGTCAAGTCCACATAGCATATCGGACAGGGAGGTATACAACACAATCAGATATACTTTCAGAGTAACTGATCCGTGTAGTGAAACTGGTTTCCACTTCCCCGATCTAACCTGCGGCAAATTAGAAAACCAATGGGAAAGACGGTCCGTAAATGCACTCTCTAGGAACTGTCAGGGCCTCGTGCCTGGGAGAGCGTGCAAGCATTTCTGTCGGGTCCGAGTCATTCGTCGACAGCCGAGGGGGAATTCTTCCAGAAATACACGTAGCGGGGACTGATGGACGCATTTTGCTCAACCGCGAGGTGTTTGAGGGCAATTGAAGTGTCACAATAACTTAGGAGCAAACCAATACAGCGAAGGTGGACTGGCACGCCCTTTTTCTCGGACGTTGGACGCGGCTGCAAAAATACCCTAATGAGTGTCACTCCTGATTCGAGCACGGGACCTACAGTCATGTAGTGTGCTTGCGTTCGTCATGATATTCCCCCCGGACGAGTCCGTCCCGTGACCGAGTTGGACGATCGACATGGTTCTTGAACCTCCTTCGACAAAGCGTTGATCGAGAATGAAGTCAAAGTTAGAAAGTCGCACGACCCAACGTTTCGAGCGCTCGGCGTTCGGCGAGGGTTTGACACAATTCTCACCCCTGCCGCATCAAGCTTTCCTTGTCGTCAGGTCAACTTTGTGTTCCCGTCGTAGACATCAAACGCGATACCCAATGCCATTACTCTCCTTCGATTTTTCCACGTCCACGAGACGGGACACTTATAACTTCGACGATGACCTAGACAAACCACCGAAAAGATGGTTTCATTACCTTCCTCTCTGCGGTAAGTCATGAATCCCTAACGCAACGGATTTGAACCGTCAAATCATTCTCAATGCGGTTCTACTCGATAGCATTAGTTGTTCTGATGATAGCTCCGCACCCATCCTGGCTGCTCATTCTTGTCAATCATTATCTCCGCACGTTGCATTCTACCTCAAGCTTCCTCATTCATCTGCTTGTTTCGTATACCCTCACGTTCCTTGCGATTTGCTCGCTTATCGTTTGCGTGGCTCGTGACCCTGGGCCGGTCTCCCTCCCGAAAGGAGTTTCAGAGGAGGACACTGGCAGGGGTGATCTGGGACTGCAGGAGGCTCTGATGGCTGCTCCAGACTTTGACGAGGAGCTGACTCCTCTGAAATGGTGTCGTCAATGCTGGGGACCAAAGCCTGAACGTACACACCACTGCCATAGTTGTGGACGCTGCGTGCTAAAATTGGGTGGGTCACAGATGTCTTGTTTGCTCTATCACGTGTGCTGATCGATCAGACCATCACTGCCCATGGCTTGGGAGTAAATGTGTGGTAGGTCGAGATCGACATCAGTCCAAAGCAGTCTTCTCAATCGTCTTCTAGGGTCATAGAACGTATCCCGCGTTCTTCCACTTGATATTTTGTATCACTCTGCTCTCGACGTACATCTGCATCATTTCCTCACGTACATTCTGGTGGTCACTCCACAACGCAACCTCAGTACCGGTGAGCATCTGCAACCGCAGGTTTGCCGCTCTGGACATGCTGACTCTATCGCGAGGATGATGCCACGCCTATTCATGAACTTCTCCTGATTGCGGCCGGTCTCATCTTTGCCCTCGTCGTTGGTTCGTTTACAGTATATCACATGTACCTTATCTCGTAAGTGTCCGCTCGTACCGGGGCGCTCGCAAATTACCTCAACTGCAAACAGAACGAACCAAACGACTTTAGAATGTCTCTCGCCGTTCTTGCTCCTTCGTTACACACCACCGCTTCCCGTGTCGCTTCGCCTCTCAGACCCCCCTTTGGAACACGAGCTCTCCTATAACCAAAGATGTCTCGTACATGAGGCTCACCGTTCGGCGAAGCTATATGATCTCGGATGGCGGAAAAACTGGGCACAAGTTTTTGGGTGGAATGGACCCCGTGGTTGGATAAACCGCCTTATTTATGGCGGTGGCAGGTAAGTAAGCCTGGGATATGAGCCTTACTGCGTTGTGTTAATGGGCTTACAGCAATGGAGACGGACAATCTTTCCCTCGTAACCCTCGTGCCGAAGAGATGCTATCGAGACTCGCAGAGCGCCTTGCAACTGTTGATAAGGACGCTTAAATCGCTTCCTTAAGTTGGGCTTTGAGCATGGGTCCTGCCCTACACACTACATTATGTTACGGACCCTGAGTAGGATAATACTGTTTTCATTTTCTCGCTATCCAATAGCACACTCTTTGTATTGTCTTGACACCTATACCTTCACCAGTCTGGTAAAATAACCCTTGACAATGATAGGCTCACAACGCCGGCAGAAATGTAGCGAGGAACCTCTACTTGTGTTCAGCGACTGCGGCATTTCAAAGAGCCTGTGTTTTCAGATGTATACTGCCGCAAATCTTTGGCCTATTTGAAAATATTTTGGACTTCAAGTATTTTCTGACAGGTGCCAAGTCACTCCCTCGGGCTTGCCAGTCACAACTTTCACGGTGAATATACGGCCTCCCGTCTGGACCATAGAGGGCTTCCTTCGGGGGCCGAAAGCAGGGGTATATTGTGATCAAGCTCGATGTCAAGTAATTGTTCTGAATCAGCAACAGAAGTGTGAGACATGGATTGATCGAGCTAGATA
>JBBPTO010000175.1:0-43979 GCA_038094155.1 Pulveroboletus cf. aberrans | reverse complement strand
GCTCTTACATTAGCTTAAAATAGTATATTACATGTAAATTTTACATGTAATATACTATTTTAAGCTAATGTAAGAGCATTTTGTACCATAGAATGAGGTGGTGAAGTGACATAATAAAGGGGGGCTGTATTGTGATACAGTTTCTGAAAGCAGACATGTTTTAGATGTTGTGAAGTTGCCAGGCTGGTAGGCTGCAGCATGTCAGCATTCATTTCTTACATAATCAATTCAAAGCATTGATGTATTGATGTTGTATTACTGACAGTATATATAGCTAGTATTACTATAGTATAGCATCAGCCATATATAAAACTGTAGCTCAATGATGCATTATAATATCAGCATCAAGTGTATGTTGTTGGTGATGTTGGCTAACATCTGTGAAGGGTGTGGAGTCCTCTTCTAACCAACCCTCAGATCTTCACACACCTCAATGTTGGCAATGGGAAAGTGATGGCAATGTTGAAAAAGGAATGACACTTTTTGAGGAACCACATGTGTGCAACATGTTCTGCCACTGGCCTGGCCTGGCTTTGATATATACTGTTACAAATAGTTGGGTCCCAACACACAAGTTTCCATTGTGCACCATTGATGTTTACTACTATAATACTATCAACAGTCATTTTTTCATTGTCAAATCACAGTGTGTGGATGAGGATATCACATCTAGCAAGTTGTGTCTTTGTGAGTCACATTTTGCCTGCCAGAGGGTGATCAGTGTCTGACCTGCATCAGTATTCAAATTTAATAGTGAGTGAGGCACAAGCATTAGGCTTTCCATAAAACTTAATATGACTTTGTGAGAGAGTTAAGTTCTGAACAAGTATTACTCATATTAAGTGCACCCTTCAACTTGTTTCCCACTTTTACCACTTTTTCTCACAGAAAAGATTGAAAAAAGTGAATTATGTGGTCAGAAAGCCACTAAAAAGTTTGATATGAAAGCAAGCAAAAAGAAATCTACTAAGGAGGGTAAGTATATCAGGCACAACAGTGGACAGTCCAAATATCATAGCAAGAAGTGAAAAAATGACAGAAATGAGTGACAAAACAGTAAAAGAAGCAGTTAGTCCAAATTGAAGACAGTGGGATAATGCAACCATGGAACAAATTGGTGAAATGTGGCTGCTGTGAGACAAGGTGATGTGATGACCAAATAACAGGATTGTTATGTTCAACCTAGATGAGGGTGGACGTAGAACCTTAAAAGCTACAGACTAAACTGTGGACAAAGTGGTGATGGTGCTTGACGAATGCAAGATGTCTCAGGAGAGCCTACCTACTAACAAGGTTCAGCAACAAGGGATACTACTGAGTAAACAGTGGACAAGAAGTCTGCCTACTATTGAGAACAGATGACAAAGACTTCCCACTGAAGGGTGGTAGACAAGGAGACCTCCAGATGGGGTTGATGAAGGAGACTTTCCACTTAAGGGTGGTTCACAGTGGTGATGAGCAAGAAGGTATTAAGGCTACCCTTGGGCCTGTATTGAGGAGTGGAAACACCAAGGTATTCCAGAAGCAATAGTGGGAGTACAGATAAAAGAAAGGTAAGACTAGACTGAGGTTTCCATGAGCAACAAAGTGGGTTTATATATGTAAAGGAGTTTAGGGCAAGCATGGAATGTAGAGGAATATGATGGAAGGAATTGCTGATGGAGCAAGTGGAATGGAATTGCATGGAATGTGATGGAAATGAACAATGAGTCAGAGTATTGTAGTTAGTGATGAAAAGAAATAAATGTTCAAGTTGGGACTTATACCCATGCATATGTAAGCAATAAATGAAAGAAGAAATGTAGACCAGGATAAATCATAACATTACCCCCTTAGTAGAACTGAAGTCACTGTACTTCAAAAGTCTTTATATTCTCCATAGAGCTTACCAGTTATGTTGGACATGGCGGCATCATCAAATTGGTAGTCATCTTCTCTTTCATCTGGGGGTGGAGCTTCATTGGCAGTCATTGTTAAGGATGTGGGGTGGCATCTGGGGGTGAACTGAACAGCTTGATGAGCATGTTGGTGTGTAGGGCTCAATGGCAGAGTTCCTATGGATGAGGACAAGGACAAGTGACAAGATGTGAGGGAGGAAGAGGGAGAGGGCCTTGGAGTAGGGCATTGTAAAGGGCATTCCTGCTGGTTATGGCCAGGGATCCATTGAAGACAGGTGAGACACTGGTAATTGGGGCATCAGTCTCAAAAGTGCCTGAGACAATGGTGCTAAAAGCAGGCCTGAGGATGACAAGGGTTGTCAGAAGTGAGGATGATTTTTCTTCCATGTTCTCAGCATGACATGTTTCTGCTTGGTTAATCAGAGCAATGGCTTCTTCTTCAAGAGGGGATCAGGATGCAGATGGGGTGGACAAGGTGAAAGTAATGACAGTGGTTTTTGAAGGAGTGGGAACAGGGGTAGGAACAGGAGCAGGAATGGATACCAGTAGAGGTTCTGTATGCTGGGTGTTGGTCTCGAGGAGGTAATAATCTAAGTCTGTGAGGAACTCTCCTAGCTGAAGCTGGTGGGCAAGTATATTGAGTTCAAGGTTGGCTTTATCTAAGATGGTGATGGCGGTGGGGTGGGTCAGAAAATTGAGATGACTGATTTGCCATAAGAGACAAACAAGGCAATAGAGGGCTGAGCCCATATCAAGATGGGCACTAATAGTGATAGCCATGCATCAATCATAGACATGGTCATGATATTCAGCAATGAAGGGATGTGGAATGGTCAAGGATCGAAGGTGGTGAGCATGGATGGGGAGGTCTATGGTGTGAACAGGGTGCAATGGAGGAGGTCTAGGAATTTCCACAAGGGGAGTTCAGAATGGGGAATCAGAAAGAAGGCTATTCCAGCCAGCATCTGTGAAGGTGGGGGACAAGGGACAGTTTTCATTGGTGGTAGGTTTGATGATGGTGGAAGTCTCAGAAAGGGTTTGGTCTAAAGTGGAGACAGTGGACAAGGAGTCGATGACAGAGGTGGCATTCTCTTTGACATCATCAGCAGTGAAGGTGATGTTGTGGAGGAGAGACATGGGCATGTTTGTGGGGTGACAAAAATGATGGTTCTGATGGGAAGGTGGATGGGTAATGGTTTTTATATTCCATCAGGGCGGACTTGGAATGTTTCAAATTCTGTTCCAGTTCCCAAGAATCTGTATAGCCCTTCCATCAGATCAGGAAGTGGCAGTTAGATGGGATTTCCTTGTGACATAAGATCTTATCAATTTCATATTCTTCACATCCTTCTACTAGCTTCAGGTGTGGTCTTGTGAAATTGGGGCTATGGATGTGATTTTTATGATAGGGAGATAATAGAGAAGCATGGAAGACAGGGTGAATCTTCCAGGTGAATGGGAGCTTTAATCAATAGGTGATGGAGGACAGGACTTTGATGATGGGGAAGGGTCCTTCCCATTTCAGAGTGAACTTTAGGTTGACAATGTTTTGTTTTAGATTGCAAGCTTCCAACCAGACTTTGTCTCCTTTGATGAAGGGTTGGAATTTGGATGTGGTACATTGTGCCATGGTTTGGTGAGTGAGTTCATGGGTGGTGAGGGACTTAAGATGGTCTTCGACTGCAGGGACCTTGTTCTCAAAGACAATAGAAGGTAGGGCATGGAGTTCATAGCCCATCATGAGGTAAAACATGAACTTTCCCATTATGAAATGGGGATGGTGGTTGTGTGTGAACTCAGCATGAGTCAGGGGTTCATGCCATGAGAAGAGGTTATTGCTGCAGAAGATCTGAAGGTAGGTTTTTGACTTGTTCAGTTTCCTCATCTGTTTGGAGATGGAAAGTGGTGAAGAGGGCAAGGTTGTAGTTCAGGAGCTTTCCAAGTTCTTTGGTGAAGGTAGAGATGAATTGTGGGCCTCTGTCAGAGATGATCTTGTTATAAAGACTGAAGCAGCAGTAGACTTTGTGGAGGAAAAGTGTAGCAATACCCTTGGCAGTGGCAGCTTTCACAGTGGGGCATGGAATTACCCCCTTAGTAAGCCCATGGTTGACCATGACCAATAGGGAATTGAAACCAGTGATAGTGGTGGGGAGGTTCATGATTAGATCACAAGAGATCTGTTGGAATTGGCAGGTGGCAGAGGAACAATGGGTGTGAGCAGGGGTATAGTGGGGTATGTGCTGGCCTTGTTGGCCTGACATGTGGTGCAACCTTCGACATACTTGCGCATGTAGTGGGCCAGACTGGGCCACCAGATTCAGAGGAGACTAGTTGACAGGTCTTGAGATACCTGGGGTGGCCGGCAGTTTCATGGTCATGGCAGCAGAGGAGGACTTTATGTCAAAGGTCTTTGGTGGGGATGTAGACATGATCTTTGTAAAGAGGAATGCCATTGTGGTATTGCCAGTCAGAGAGATGGGCATGGAGGAATGTGGGTACATCATTGGCAATGGATTGAAGGGTTTCCAGGACAAGGGGATCTGACTCAGAGGCATACTCCATGAGTGATGAAAGGGAGGAATTGATGAGCTGAATGAACATCAATGGTGGAAGAAGTGTGGTGGACTTATTGTCAGGATCAGATGAGGGATATAAGTTGGGGCAGTGAGACAAGGTATCATGAGCAGCAAGAAGCTTTCCAGGGATGTGATGGAGTTTCAGATTGTAATCTGCAAGGTCAAGGAGCCACCTGGCTTGGCAGTGGTTCAGGTGTTGTGCAGTGTGGAAGTATGTGAGATTCTTGTGGTTGGTAAAAATCTGAACAGGAAAGGATGTGCCATGGAGGTATTGATGCCATCATTTGAGGGCATGAAGGATTGCAAGGAGCTCATGATCATAGATATTGTAGTTCCTTTCAGCAGGAGAGAATAAAGATGACAAATAGGAGCAGGAGTGCCAATTGCTGCTGGCATTCATTTGAAGAAGGATGGCACCAGACACATTTGGAAGCATCAGTGGTGATATCAAAGGGGCATGTGAGATCAGGCAGTTGTAAGATGGGTTTAGATAGGAATAAGTCCTTCAACTGGGTAAAGGCCATGTCACACTCTGGTGTCCAGTTCCAAGCAAGATTCTCCTTGGTGAGGTCAAGAAGAGGGCAAGCGACAGAGGAGTAGTCAGGAATGAACTGACAGTAGAAGTTGGCAAAGCCTAAGAAGGATTGTACCTCCTTGGGCATGGCAGGGATTGGCCAGGATGAGATCCCATCAAGTTTGATGGGATCCATGGTGATCTGACTGGGTTTGATGATGAGACTGAGGTATTTAACCTCAGTGGCAGTGAAGGTGAATTTCTCCAGTTTCAGGTGAAGTTCCAACTCCTTCATACATTCAAGGACTCTGTGGGTGTGTTCAGTGTGGGTGGCTTTGTTGGGGGATGTGATCAGGAGGTCATCCATGTAGATGACGAGCCAGCCCTCTGTGATCATATCACAGAAGGAGTTGTTCATGAACTGTTGGAGGGTAGTGGGGGAGTTGGACAAATCAAAGAACATGATGATAGGTTTGAAGAGCCCCTTGTGAGGAATAAAGGTGGCTTTCCACTGGTGTCCATCCTTGATGCAGACGTTGTTGTAACCCCACTGAATGTCGAACTTAGTGAAGACCTTGGCATCTTTGAGTTTGTCTATGAGGTTGGAGATGGGTGGGAGGGGTCTGCATCACGAACAGTGTGTTCATTGACATATTGGTAGTCTTGGCAAGGGTGGAGTTTCCATCCTTCTTTTTGATGAAGAGGAAGGGAGAAGCTTGGGGGGAGTTTGGAGGGTGAATTTTTCTGGCTTTGAGGTTTTTCTCAAGGAATTCCTTGGTGACTTTGTGTTCATTGGGTGACAAGGGGTAGATTTTCCCTATCTTAGGGACAAATATTTCATTGAAGTTGATTTTGTGGTCATAGGGTCTTGAGGGAGTACATGGTTGGTGGCTTCCTTGGAGGAGACTTCCTTGAAGTCCTCATACTCCTTTAGAAGGATGATGGGAGCCTTTTCAGGCAAGGCAGTGGTGGTGAGCTCAGTAGCTGTACTAACTTGGGTGATGATGTCAAAGTTGAGGACATAGTATCCTCCAGCTTTGCAAAAATGGTTGGTGGACATCCCATGTTGGTAATGGTAGTTCTGGACCCTAAGAATGGTGAAGTCAGTTTTGGTGGCTTGTTTCCAGTAGTCCCATAGGCATCCATTGAAGACTTTGTGGACCATGTGGTGGGAAGGGGGTCTTAGGGTGTTTTGAGCGAGATGGTTGTAGTGTTGTTTAGTAGAAGGCTTCATATACAGCCTTGGATTCATTTTTGGATTCAGGGACATTGAGGATACAGATTTCCCAGTTGATGGCCAGGTTTGTCTTGGTCAGCCAGGGCATCCCAAGGAGTACATTAGAGTTATCACAGCTCATAACATAGAACTCGGTATGTTGGGCTATTCCTCCAATGCTGGATAATAGGGTGCAAGTGAATGGTACTGACCCTCCTTGATTGATTAAAGCATCTGCATTTGAAATGGAAATCAGAGTGGATAAACGAGTGGTGGGGAGTTGGTGCTTCTTAACAAAGCCCCAGTCAATGCAGTTGATGTCTGCACCACTGTCTATGATAGTGAAGGTGTTGATGGCTTTCATTGAGTGTGAGAGGTTGATGAGTTGAATAGGGATCCTCATTGATTGCTTATCTTTGGCATTTACAAGTACATTGGCACTAAATGAAGAGGGGAAGTCATGTATCATGATAACTTTCTGTTTCAAAAATCCATCATTCCAACCCTTTCTATAGTGGTCTTCCTCAGCTCCTCATTCTCATTGTCTTCTATTTCCTGGAGCCTGGGAAGATCTGTGGGAGTATTGGTGGTGGTCACTTTCTTGACCTGCAGGGAAAGGGTAGAAGGATAAATGGGGCAAGAGTAGGACCTGTGTTCCTTCCTGTGGCAATGGAAGCAAAGGTTCTCCTTTTGGCATCATTCCCATTCTTTGGAAGTTAGCTTAGGGAGGTGGATGACATCAATGTCCATGGTGTCAGAGTCTCTAGAAGATCTGGAGGTTGGTTTGGTATACTGATGGGTCTGAGTGAAAGAGGTTCCATGATGTTGCTTCACAACAGAGTCTCCTTCATCCCACTGTGCCTTAAAATGAGAGGACTGGGCAATCCATTTCTTGATAGTGGTAGATATGATATCCATGGAGTTGATCCTTCACATGAGGGGGATTGGAATCCCAACCTGGAAGAATTGGATCAGAGTATGGTGGGTGGCAGTGTCAGCAGTGAGTGGAGGATAAGTGAAACCAGCCTTTCCAACATGGAGAAGGAACTTGGTGATATAGTCATTGAGTTGGGAAACCTTCTCTATGTGGTGGGTAGCAAGCCAGGAAAAGCAGCCTGCTTGGTGTTGCCTTGATTGAAGGTGGCTTTGAACTCCTTGATAAACTCCTTGAGGATACTGAAGTCATTGGTCTCAAGGGCTTTGGAATACTTGAACTCAGCCCATTGCTTGGCAGGGCCTTCACTCATATATGAGAGGAGGAAGCTGATCTTCTTATGATTGATGTCATAGATGTCCTTGTTGACAAGCATATAGAACAGGGCAGAGGTAAGCCATGGTATGGCTTCAGAGGGGTCCCCATCATAGGCTTTGAGCCTAGCAAGGCAAATTTTAATGGGTTTTGAAGAGGACATGGGGGTGGAGGCAGGAGAGGTGCTTTGTAAAGCAGTACAGTGGAGAACAGCAAGGGGTGGGTTCAAGGGTATAGTGGGGGTGACTGGTGGTGGTCTTGAAGGTGCAATGGAGATATTAGCTTCTTGGTCAGAAGGCAACTCAGTTTTGGAGTCTGAGAGGTCAAATGGGTCTTCCACTGGAGGCAGTGGTGCACATGGGTGACAAAAGGATTTCCCACAAAGGGGGTTGGCAGTGGGGTGATATGGGTGAATGGTGGCTTATGTGAAAGTAGCTGGTACAAGGAGAGATAGTCTAGTCTTTTGTTACATTTGACCTAGATGAGGGCAGATGTAGAACCTTAAAAGCTACAGACTAAACTGTGGACAAAGTGGTGATGGTGCTTGACGAATGCAAGATGTCTCAGGAGAGCCTACCTACTAACAAGGTTTGGCAACAAGGGATACTATCAAGTAAACGGTGGATGAGAAGTCTGTCTACTATCAAAAACAGATGACAAGGACTTCCCACTGAAGGATGGTAGACAAGGAGACCTCCAAATGAGGTCGATGAAGGAGACTTCCCACTTAAGGGTGGTTCACAGCAGTGATGAGCAAGAAGGTATTAAGGCTACCCTTGGGCCTGTATTGAGGAGTGGGAACACTGAGGTATTCTAGAAGCAATGGTGGGAGTACAGGTAAAAGAAAGGTAAGACTAGACTGAGGTTTACATGAGTGACAATGTGGGTTTATATATGTAAAGGAGTTTAGGGCAAGCATGGAACATAGAGGAATATGATGGAAGAAATTGCTGACAGAGCAAGTGGAATGGAATTGCATGGAATGCAATGGAAATGGATGATCAGTCAAGGTATCATAGTCAGCAATGAAAAGAAATAAACATCCAAGTTGGGACTTATACCCATGCATATGTAAGTGATAAATGAAAGAAGAAATGTAGACCAGGATAAATCATAACAAGGATGAAACTTGTATGATGACAATGCAAAAACGACTAATGGGTATAGGATGGACATGTCTGGCACACAATCTCTGTATAGCTTGTTATTAGTGTATGGCACAGAGGAGAAATAAAAGATAATACAAAGCAGATAGTAGAAATTGACACTGCCAACTTCCTCTTTTGCAGAACTATTTGTGCTGTCTGTGTCAAGATCTCTAGTGTGGGCAGAGATACTCAGTAGTCACCCAGATGACCAAGATAGCAATCACAACTATATTCACCTATAGTGTGGGCAGAGATACCCAGTACTACTACCTATTAGTACAACTATAGGTAAATGAACAGAAATAGTCTCAACTTAGCCAGATACTCAAGAGAGCAATCACAACTGAGGTGAGTTGAGAAGCATGAGGTGATTAAATAGTGAAATGATATGTGTGTGTCTCCAGAGAACTCCAGTCCGGAGTTAAGCAAGAGTAAGTGAAGCATATTTGAGATGGCTCAAGATGAGAAAGGAATGGTCCAAAAGAAAAGAAAAGACTCATACAACTTTTGGAAGTTGTATGATATGTGAAGAAATGGTATGATGCAATGAGACATTTTGCTGAAAGAGAGAAATGGAACTCTGGAGTGAATGGAGTGGAGGACATATGAAAAGAGAGAGAAGTACCCTCAGAGTTGTACCAGAGTTGTACTGGAGTTATACTTTGACAGTCTGTACTGCTGTTCTTCTTGTTCTGAAGATATTGTGCCTCCTTGAACACCTTGCAGATAAAATCAGGACCTCATTGCTTCAAGGACCTTTTGTAACTAGTGGTTTCAGAATTCCAGTGATTGGATGAGAACTGGAAAGGGGCATCAGTTTCCTGTCCTATCTGCTTGTTTACAACCTTTGAAAGCTTTGGCTTTCACTTTCCATCCATTGAGCACTTGAGCTTTCCATCTTTGAATCACTTGACTTTGTTTACCTCATTCATATCCTGCAATGCTTGATGAACATCAATGGTTCTGTTTTGAACAAATCAGAGGGCACATTCAAGCTATATTAATATTATTACAGGAGAATCAGAGTCAAGAATGAATAATAACCTCTGCACAAGCAATTGCTATCACACCTGCCCCATTTTATCTGGGGGAAAGTTCTTCTGCTACAACCTTGTCAACTGATTCAAACCCGGAGATATCAGGTTCATGTGAGTTGTAGCAAGTATGTCATAAAGGAATGGAAAATTGAACAAAGTGTCTGAAGAGAAAGCATCAGTGCATTGGGGATGTTCATCCAGGAAGCACCACCCATTCATGAGCCTTTTAGCTTCTTCTGCCTGGTATTCGCTTGCAGCTCTTTCATTATATAGCCAAGGTTCTAGATCATGATCACATGATCATCGGTCATTTCCACTCTTATATTGTTTCATCATTCATCATAGAAATGAGATACTTATGCCATTGGCTAGTACCTGTATCCTACTGATAATGTCAGTCTTATAGTCATGTTTTATGACTGATACCTATCCTTATATGATAGAGATCTATACAGAGACAAACAGTCCTGTACAGTATTTAGGGAGAGCTCCCCCATGGTTGCTCTCCAGTTAGAATCCTATCCGACTCAGACAGTCAAGTCAAGTCCCCTCCTTCTCTGTCTTACTCTAAAGACCCTCTACCTTGCAATACTCCATTTATCCTTGGTGAGTTCTTCCACCAAAGTTCATAACCATTCCTCTCTCTATCAGTTCCTTGACTGGTAGGACTGTCTGCTACCTCAGAGGATGAGTCAAAGGGATCATTGCATCTCTTTATCTTCTTGAGATGCCATATCTTTGGGTAGCTGGGTCAGGTAGCTGATCATCATTGTGAGTGCTGCCAACCCAAATTTACTTCGCCACTCTGAGATATGTTGGTTTGCCTGGTGGACAAGTAGCATTGGATGATTAACATGAAAAAAAGAACATTTACAATCAAGTGAACAGGCCCAACGATTGATAACCACAATATGTTTGACTGTTTGATAGATCTTGTTGAAGATCTGTTGTAAAGCCTTGACCATGACACTGTCTGGAATGACCCATACATCTGGTTGAGTCTCTGACCAGACAGTCAAGGCACCAATAAGATGACATGACCCTTACTGGTCATTTGGCACATGCAAGTCCTTCATTTTATATGTGTGCTTCTTGGTGTTGTCAGGGTCCACCACTCATCAGGCTCACCATCAGAGCCAATGGAGGGTGTGGATCCATACCACTCAAGCTTGACTTTCTTATAAGACCATGTGCTACTCCACACATCCTCAACAATGCCTGCAGATGTCTGCAAAGTGGATGAATCCATTGCATTAGTGTCAGTTGGATCAAAACTTAGTCATGGTCAAAATACTTTACCATGCTAGTTGTTCTCTTGCTGCCCTGAGCATTGGCTAATCATGTGGCTGCCTCCTTCATGAGCCACTTCAAAAGAGCTGCATTAAAAGCCTTCTGCTTAGCATCAACCTTGGGCACACTCTTGCCTGACTGGCTTCCTGAGATGATGTAGGTCTTGGCTGCCTTGTGCTTTGCATGAGCTGAGCGATACTGGGAATGCAGCAATGGCCCTAGGTCCTTTGAGTCCTCAGTCACCTCGCACTTCACAGATGCTGGATGATGTTGGAAATGTGGTGATGGCTCTAGGCCTTCCAACTGTATAACCTAGGCCACCTTGCACCTTGCAAGCATCAAATGATATTGAGATGGAGAAGGGGGCTCTATGTCTTCCGCATTACCCTCCTCAGGCTCTGATTCAGCCTTGATTTGCTGAGAGAACATCAGTGTCTACACCCAAAGAAACAGAAAGAAGGAAAGCACTTGCCAATACCTGGTTGCCATCCATTGAGAAGGCTGCCCTTTTGACATCATTGGTGACAAGGTCCATAAATATCTCCAGGTTGGATTCTTCATCTGTGACTTGCCTGGAGATGTTCTCAAGTTGTGAAGCTGGGACTGAAGGCACAAAATTGTGACTTGGATGATGGTGGAACAAAACGTTGGACTTGTCCAGGTTTGCATTATCGACATTGGGGGAACCCCTGGCATCATCCACATGAGTAAGCCATTTTGACACAGTGCTTGTCTGGGAGGTGTCAGCCCTAGAAGCATGGGCAATTTGAAGGAATGGAGTGGACTTGGTTAGTAGTAGCTGAATTAGTATAGTATAATATTACTTACTCTTTGAGAATGAACACCAACTGTGAGCATTCTCAGATTCCCACACCACCAGTATTAAACAAGTCTAATAATCATTCTGGTCATCCCCAAAGCAAATTAGGTGACATTACCCATGTATGGCCATTAACATGTAAGCACTACAGATAGTAAGAGGGTTTGAGTCTGACTCACAGGCTTGCTGCTGTAGCTTCTGGGCCTTGACAAGGTGCAGGGCTTCTTTCAAGGACATTGATGCCATGGGTGCAACTTTTTGTGAGCCACACCCAGTCTCTGAGTTGTTGCTGATAACCACCTCCATGCCATCAGCAGCAGGAGGGGCAGTGGGCAAGTGCACTGCTCTTTTTCTGATGGCTGTCAAGTTTCGCTTGAAGATGCTGACTTAGCACAGGACCCTGAGCATGAAGATATGCATCAGGACAGATAGGCTGCAGCTTAAAAGCACAGGCCTCAGCTTCTTTTGCCTCAGCTGTGACCTCCATCTGGGCCAGTTCTTCCAGGCTGGCTGGGGCATTATTCTTCTGTACCGCCCTCTTCTCCCTCAGCTGTTTGTTTTGAGCAACCTTCTTGACCTTAGTGTGTCATTTCTTTTCTGGCAGTAGAATCTGAGCAGAATTCTTGTTCATATTAGATGGCTGAGTGCAGTGAGTGAAGGGGTGGCCTGGTCTTTTGCCATGAGATCTGTCATGGTGAAGGGACTGAGCTGAGGAGAAGGGTTGGAGTTGGTGGTGACTATTAAAGATGGGTGGCCCAAGGAAATTTTTCTGTTGAGTGACACTGACACTGTGAGTCTGGTTCTATTTGTAGAGCACTCTGAAGCATACATAAGCCATGCTACCTGGTTGCCAGCCCTTTTCAAGGTAAGGCTCACATTACTTTTCTCTTTGTTTATTTCATTCAGCCTGAAAAATGCCTACAGATCCAGGCTGCTGATGATTTTTCACAACAACTGTGGGGTGGACAAAACACATCTGTATTGTTCATGCATCAATACCATAATCATCTCCCAGTCCCTCTGCAACTGCCTCTCCTCTGAGTCCTAAACTTGAGCACCCCCCTGATGACCCTGAAGAGTTGCTGGCCACATTTGAAGATGAAGTAGGAGATGATGAGTGGGACAAAGAGATTTTTGATGACCCCAAGGGCCAATTTGAAGATGCTGCTGAGGAGATTTCGAGTGTTGATGATCATTTTTATGGTTTAGGTGATCATCTTTATTGAAAATTTCACAGTGAACTGGATAGTAAGCAATCTTGCTACATTCACTGGGCCTAGTACTAATTTTTGCCAGCATGTCCATGCAATGTGAAGGGCAACTTCCTTCCTCCCAATACCCCCCCTAATCCTGTTGACCCAAATACAAGTGATTGGATTCCATATGAGAACTGAATCCAGTTTGAAGTTGCTCACTTCTTGTACACTCACAATCAGATGGCTGCCATGCACATGGACACCCTTTTCTACCTCTGGGCAGCTTCTTTACATGTACACAATGACTGCCCTCCATTCCACAATCACAGCTATCTTCTTCAAATGATTGACAACATGCCTCTTGATGATGTCAATGAAATTACTTTGCCATTGAATATACTGGTGAAGTTCCCACAACACCTAATCCTCCTGAGTGAATGCAGCAGTGATTTAAGGTATTGTATCAGAGCCCTTAGGCTGTCATCCACCAACTTCTTGGCAATCCTGCTTTTGCCAAGGAGACAGATCTGCACCCCTACTGTGAATTTCAAACTGGCAATGATGTACAAGAGTATTTGAATTTTATATCAGGTGATTGGACTTGGCAGCAGGCTGTAACTTTACTCTCTGCCACATTCTTGTATCAATGTGTGATGTGAATTACACAGAACATCATCTCCCAAGATATGGATACCCATGGAAGTGTCTTCATCCCAATCATTCTGGGTAGTGACAAGACTACAGTCTCTGTTGGCATCAGAAACAATGAGTACTATCCCCTGTACCTCTCTATTGGGAATGTTCACAATGCTGTAAGATGTGCACACCACAATGCTCTCATGCTCTTAGGATTCTTGGCCATTCATAAAAGTATGTATGCGAAATTACTGATTGTCACCCTTGTTCACATTTCAAAAGCAGCTAGAGAACATCAGTCTGATGCTGCCTTTCACAACTTTTGAAGGCAGCTATTTCATTCATCTCTGGCATTCATCCTCAAGTTACTCAAATCAGCCATGGAGAAGCCCAAGGTTATTAGCTATGGAGATGATCACTACCAGCAGACCATTTATGATCTCAAACCTTACATTGCCTGTTGATAAGTAGCATACTCTACTTATATAGTAATTGATCATGTGAGCAAACATCAACAGTGTATAAGACTCATCTGAATCTCAATTTAAATAACACTTCTTGTTCTCATATCACATCATTCAATACAAGATCAACCCAGACTAGGTAAGTAGCCTTTGCATAACTTCCATTAACATGCATCCTTGCAACTGGTTATGAGCCCTGGGTAATGGTGATTTGGTTTACTGCTCTCAAAGCCCTAGGCAAACCTAGTCTGATCTTGAAGCAGAAATACTTAGATCATTGAACATTTGGTGGCCTTATGTGGTTTACCACTTTGGCAAAAGCTTTGATGTGGAAACACTTGAGCTACTCACCACAGAGAACCTCTGATGGAGGGAAAAACTATGTTACCCCAAAATCTTGGGCTCTGTATGCTCAAGCATTGACACAGTTTATCTGCTCCCTGTCATTCACTTGATTAAGGTTGCTAATGTCTGCAGACTAGATATTCTTCAATCATGTCCTCCACCCTCAAAGAGATCTGTTGAGATTCTGTGAATCGAACACTAGGTCCTGTGCTCTGTTAATACAGGCAGACCATAGTGCTAATACACTATTCATGTTACTAAAGACTTAGGTTGAATATTAAGGCTTGACTGTTGAATCAGTCAAACTTAATTAAAGTGTAATCTTAATTACACTTTAGGATCGACCACATGACAATCTAGATGCAGTCTTTATGACTCACCTATGATGTCATTGGTCTGGAGCTTTCTTAGCTCCACAATGGCTGTGTTGGATTGACCTAGATTCAACTCCACCTATTTCAAATAAGTGGAGCAGCATGACTGATCCTATGATGTCATTCTGACATCACCAACCTTATTATAGTTACATTGCATACAAATATATACATGTTCCTAGATGTATTTAAAGGCAATAGATGCTGTGATGTAAATAACAATGAGATTTATTTCCCCTCAAGATCAAGCTTCTAAGAAGCTCTACAAGGGTTGATCTCATCAATCTCACCTAACCCAAACTTGGTCACAAGAGCTTTTAGTCTCTATCTCAGTGAGCATCCTCGACTCACCTCTCTCTTCTCTGCCCTGGGCAACAGGAGTACCCTTGTACCCTCCTGTTAAGATCTTCCACCTTAATGGATCAAACTACAAGAATTGATTCCAGGAGATGAAGGCATACCTTCAATCTCAAGGCCTTTGGAGTACTATGATAGACTGTGGCCTTCCTGAATTCCCTTCTGAAGATGCTACACCCACTCTTCCTGCTAAAATGCAAGCTAAACTTGATACCTGGGACAACAACAACAACCAGGCCACTGGAGCCTTGGATCTTTGTATTGAAGTGAACTGTCAAACTTGCTTTGAGAATGCTGTTGGCCCTCTCACCCTCTGGGAGGAAATTAAGAAAGCTTATGATGTTCCCTTTATCTCCTCTGCCTTCACCCAGTTCAAGGCCATGAACAGCCTCACCATCTCTGAAGCCAACCATCCAGCTAAAGTGTTTGCAAAACTGAATGCTCACTTTGCAAACCTCAAGGCATTCAACTACCCCATCTCTGACAAACTGCAGGTCATGTTCATTGTACACAAGCTACTGAAATACACCAACTTTGCTACCCAGCTCATCAACACCAACCTTGGCTCTGCTGATGATGACACAAAGAAACTTCCTGACATCCCTGAGCTTGAATGGCTCTGTGCTGCTGTTTGGCAGCAACAGATAAGCAAGAAAAAATCCAATGCTTCCCATCTCAACAAGGATTCTAATGTCAAACACAAAAATGATGACCTCTTATCTTTGGAGCAGCAGAAAGGACAGGGTAGTAATGATGGGGATAAAGATGGGAAAAGGAAATGATGAGAAGGTAAATGCTCTAAGAAAGGGCAAGAGAAATGAAAGGAGCACAAGCAGCAGGCTGCCACTGCTGCCACTGTCACCACCATCTCCTTTGCCTTTCCCAATGTCATTAAGATTCCCTTTGTCCCTCCACCTTCAAACCTGCCAACCATTGATTTCCACAAGCTCACTCATACCACCAGTGTGGCCCACTATGACCCACCTGCATTTCCTCACATCCAAAATGCAATTAACCTGCTGGACTGTTTGGAAGAAAGACCTGCCAAAATGCAGGCAATTCATACTGTTAATTGGATTGCCAACCATCAACTTGATTGGTTGGACGGTGTCCCTTCCTCCTCTTGTCTTCATCTCAAAGACCAGATTTCCTTCAACCTGCCTGCCTTGCATATCAATTGAATGAGGCACAATAAGGACAATTCCATCATGTCCCTCCCTTCTCTCCATATGTGCAATTTGTTAAGTCATGCCTGCAACCCTATGTCTGAACTCCCTGAGTTCATCACTTTGAAGAGGTCTCTATGGAAGTTGAGGTGGAGGACCAGGTGGAGGACCAGGTTGATAAAGAAGGGATTATCAACTTGTACAATGACAATGTTGTCAATCTTGATGACATTGAATTTGACAAGTACCTTGATGCCAACTTTCCCCTCAGCAATTTCAATGGTGCCAATTGGTTAGTACCATCCCTTTCATCTGTTTACATAGGAACTGACATGTGGTACCCACCTCAGAATATCCATTGTATTTATGTGAACTTTCCTGTAGTTGATAGAACAATGGACATCCCTACTACATTCAATTTCACAATGTGTGATCAGTACTCTAAGCATACAGGAAAAGGAAAAGATAAGGAACACCAATGTGATATGCCATCAGACATGTGGCTCCTCGATTCAGGAGCTTTGTCCCATTTCACATATGACATATCTGACTTTTCTGAATATCAACCATTCTCCCAACCAATGTTTTCATTAACAGTGAATGGAAAAGCTAAAATAAAAGGTGTCGGATCAATCATACCTGATTTCAAAGGACAACCTGTGTGGTTATTGCCTGTTGTATACATGCCAACAGACAATGTCAAACACATTTCAATGGGTACTGTTTTTAAACACCCATGTATGACTTACAAGCTACAGCAAACCTCACCACCATTTTTGACAAATGTTCAGGAAAACAAACACTTTAATTCCATTCTCATGGACCAGATACACTCTATTGGATGAAAGCCAAACTAATTCATTCTAAATCACAAGGATTGAATCTAACCATGGCTTCAATCGACTATGAGGTCGTCCACCAATGAATGGGTCACCCCTTGAAAGATGTTATAAATGCTGCAAAGAAGCATTTAAAATATTTTCCCAATGTTTCTATTGCGAAAAATCTGGCTCTTTGTTTTGGATGCCAATTAGGCAAACAAGCAAAGAGATTATTCCCTCATAGTGAGAAGTGGGAAACCAGTCCCTTTGAATTGATTCACTTAGATTTGAAATCATTTGAGATAGAATTATACCATCAATCAAAATATTCTGTTATCTTTTATGATGATTTTACCTCACATGCTTGGATAGTGTGCATTCACACCAAGTATCAAACCATTAAAGCAATCTGCAACCAATACAATGCTAATATAAAACACTGGCATTCTGATTCTGGAGGTGAATATACCTCCAAAGCATTTACAGAATATATGTGTGATCAAGGAATCCATATCCATCAATCTTCCCCCTATGTCCACAAACAGAATGGTAGAGCAAAAAGGATCATCTGAACCTTAACAGATAAAGCACAAGCAATGCAGTTACATGCTTGCTTACCACCTTCTTACTGGGAATTTGCATTGCTGCATACATGCCATCTTCACAATCACACCCCACTTTCTCATTTGAAATGGAAAACCCCATATGAACTAGTTCAGGGGGAGGATCCTTCCACTGAACACCTTGGTGTTTTTGGCTGTGGTGCATATGTACACATTCCAGATGACATTAGACAAGGAAAATTGCAACCTAAGTTGCAATTAATGGTCCACCTTGGCATGGCAGCTGGTAGTACCACCAACTTCATTTTCATAAAGCCTGATAACTCTTTGTTTACATCAGCATGTGCTATTTTTGATGAAAGTCTATTTCCTAAATGCTCTTGTGCTAAACTGCACAAGCAGATAAGTTACACAAGGAATAAGCATACACATGACTCAGAAGAATCTTTTTCTGATTCATCAGATGAGTCTGATGTGGCATCCACTGAAGAGAGATTGACTGACCCAGACTGCTATAGATCTCCAGATAGTAAACTAGCAGGTCAGTAGCACAAAGAATGAAAATGAAGGAATAATTGGTTTCTTCCAGGGGAATTGCAGGTAGAGGATCAAGGGAAGACAACTGCAGGGCTTACAGGACTCCTTGATAGACGACCTAGAAGAGCTCCTAATTCTCCAGACATGGCTGATGAGCACAGGACTTGATTCTTCTAGGATCAAGAGAGAAAGAGAAAAGATCCAGTTACAACTGGATTGATGAGAACAGAAGACTCTAACTCTGAGTGAGTGAGTGATAGATGATAGATTGATTCGAAGATGGAAGGTGATATTGTGCTCGATGCAAAACACAATTTTTATAGTCTGGGCACACCCGAGACTCTAAATACATGTAAAGAGAATGTCCAGATTGAAAACTAGATCATTCGATCTACCTATCCGGTGACAAGATCAATGGAAATGGATTGACCAGATTTACAAATGGAAGCATCTGGTGTAGTAAAATGAAGGTTCAACTTATCAACAGGTGATGGATGAGAATGGATCAGACTGGAAATGGCACAGGATATAATGGATATGAGGACAGGAAACTACTGTTTCCTACACTGCTCCTCATCCTCTCCATCCTCCTTGTCCACCATGAACACCCTCACCTATCCCACAGCTGGATCCAGTTACAACAACTCCAGTTCTTCATCCTTCATCACCACCATCCCCACCCCACAGATCTTAGCATGAATGAAGCATGCCTAAGAGATCTGGTAATATCCTTGGTGAAAAAAGACATCCAGTCCAACAATTAAAGGACTATGATAATGTTATGAAGGACATGGACAAAGCTTCTACATGGAAAAAGAGTGAATCCTCCACTTTCAAGGATCAACCACAGGTCCCAGGTGAATTTCCTCACTCTCTGACTCCATCTGAACAAGATGTTGAGCACCTCACCCAGGAAGGGGGAGATGCATTGGTTTCATACCTTTGCAGTAAAGCAATTTCACCTGAACTTGCATACAATGTGTGTTGTAAATGGACATATAGAGACATTCTAAAGTTTCCTCCAGATGAGCAAAAGCTCTGGATTGAAGCATGTAAAGATCAGCTTCAAATACTAAAAGACTGTAATGTTTATAAAATAGTCAATCAACCTCCTAATCAAAATATTCTAAAAAATTGATGGGTATTCAATGTCAAATCAAATGGTCAGAAACATGCTCACTTAGTTGAAAAATGCTTTACACAAGTCAAAGGTGTGGACTATGACAACATATTTTTCCCAGTTGTATGCTTTGAGATAGTGTGGTGTATTCTTGCCCTCTTAGCACTAGAAAATTGGTATATTACCAGTCTAGATGTACACTCTGCCTATTTATATGGCAAACTGCAAGAGGATCTCTATATGGAGTTTCCTGAAGGGTTCATGCCACCTGAATTAAAAGGCAAAGTTCTAAAACTCCTTCATGCCATGCATAGAATCAAAAAAGCCAGCTTAGCCTGGTGGCATGTCCTTGATAAATCCATGGAAGAATTAGACTTTACATGGTATAAAACAGATGCTGGCTTATTCATATATTGCAAAGGAAAAGATATTGTCCTAGCAATTATCTATGTAGACAATGCCCTCTTCTGTGGCCCAAACAAACCCTGTGTAGATAAGATTAAGGCTGCATTTATGAAGAAATGGAATTGTTGTGACTTAGAAGACACTCATAAATTCCTATGAATAAACATACATCAAAAAGGTCAAGATATATATCTGGACCAAATTGATTATGTCAACAAGGTGATTGAGAGATGCAGAATGGCAAATGCCCATACCACTCCCACACCTCTACCACAGGGTTATTATCCAGTGATGAATGAAGCCCCTATAGACCATGGATTACGGTTCCATTTCCAGATGGTCATTGGCTCATTATTATATATAATGATTAGTACATGCCCTGACATATCATATGTGGTGATACAACTCACTCGAATGTCTGTGAACCCATCAAAAGAATGCTTAGATTGTGCATTATATATTTGCTGATATCTACTTGGAATCTGAGACTATGCTCTTGTGTATAAAGGTTCTTCAGGTAAAGGCTTAACATCCTGCATTGACTCTGATTGGAGTCAAGACCCCATTATCAGATATGCACAAACAGAATTCTTTCTGAAATTAGCAGATGAAATATTCCTATGGAATTCACACCTCCAAAATGAAACTGCACTATCTTCAACAGCTTGAGTGAATGCACTTGTCAGGTCTTTTGGATTAGAAAAATGACGCAGAAACTTGGCTATCATATGAAATCTACCCCAGTTTCTGGTGACAATCAAGGATTGCTATTCATAGCACAAAATCCTGTCACTGAAAAATGTTTCAAACATATCTCAATAAAGTATCAATTTGTGTGTGATGCACTTATGGTGAGAAAAGAGATTGAACTATTCTTTCTCCCTGGAAATGACAACCCTGCAGATATGTTCACAAAGAACCTTGGACAAGTCAAGTTCAAAAGATTCAGTTCACAACTTGGAATTGAATTCTACTTGCCATCTACTGACTGAGTGGTTGTTCTCCTGCACTAAATGCTAACATTTCCACACTGGATATTAAGCAAGGGGAAGTGTTGATAAGTAGCATCCTCATACTTATATAGTAATTAATCATGTAAGTGAACATTGACAGTATATAAGACTTGTCTGAGTCTGAATTTAAATAACACTTCTTGTTCTCATACCACATCGTTCAATACAAGGTCAACCTAGACTAGGTAAGTAACCTTTGCATAACTTTCATTAACATGCATCTTTGCAACATTGCCAACTATGAAGAGCAAGTACTGCTGGCATGTATCATGCACAGGTGGTGTCCTCAGTAGGTTTCACAGACTCATCAATACAAATGACTGATGGTGAGGTTAACAGATGTTACACTCTGTCAAAGACCTTGATCAAGATGGGAACATCCTCAAATGCACATGAAACTATGATGCTGCTCTCCTGCAGACAGCAATGTCTGATGTCCTTTAGGATGAATATGGAATTGCAGGTGATTTTATTGTGAGTTGCCCACTTTTATGCTGATCTTGTTGGTGGTCCTCTTGTTGTTCATCTCCTCCACCCCTCCAACTCTTCATTCCCAATAACCTGGCTACCACCTATTCATCTCATTATTAACTCCGCAGACTCACTCTCCTCAGACAGTATGAAACCCAACCCATCAGCCTTTCACAATTTTCCTCACACAGATATACACTTGTTACTGGCCCCCAACCTATTGCGTCAACTTATCAAGGGATGCTTCACAGACCACATGGTTGACTGGATCATTGTGTACATCAAGCTCAGATACATGCCTCAAAGAGAGGCCTTACATGTGCTCAATAAGATCAACTGAGGGTATGTATTTACTGTTAATCATAATGCTCATCTGACCACTATATAGGATTGCCACTATTGCACCTTTCTTGGGTCTCTGGAGGTTTCTCCAGGGATTTGCCTTCAAGCAGTACATGGGTGATGACTCCAAAGCATTGATGAGGGTATAGATTCATCAAACATCATGATACATTATACTGATGGCAACTCAGTTCGAATTAAGGTTTACCTGGCTACTATTGAAGGGTTCATGCCCCAAGATATGATCCACACACTATGAGCACTGCTTGAATTCATCTATCTTTGTTGCTGCCATACCATCATAAATCAACAATTAATTGAGATCAAAGAAGCCCTGGCATGTTTTCACCATTATCATGAGATCTTTCAGTCAGGGGACATACCCATAGTGACAATGCTGTCCCTTCCTCACCAACATGCTGCAAAACACTATCCTGAACTTACCCAGAAATTTGATGCATCCAATGGTCTGTGCTCATCAGTGACAGAATGCAAGCATATCAAGGCCATCAAGAAACTGTGGTGGTGATCAAATCATTTCAATGCACTCAGACAACTGCTTCTCATGAATCAGTGCCTCAACAAGTTTGCCACATCTCAGGTTAACTTCAAGCATCACAATATGCTTCAGAGATCTTGTATGAACCTTGAGTCAATGCTAAATATGATAGGTGAGCAATTGCAAAGTGTGACCGTGTGAACCACAGGTTCTGACTTTGATTGTTACAGAGCAAACCTTTCCAGTGTTGCCTGGAGAAGACCAACTCGACACTGTGCAACTTCCCACATGTTGCAGAGGCAGTATTCAAGGTGACAATGACACCTGTGAGCCTGACAATGGTCCCATCTCACTTATGCCATATGTCCTTCTTGTGTGAATACCATGTAAGATGGAATGTTGGCCTATGGTCTTCTTACTGATCACCACTATAATCCAGAATGAAAGCAGGCTTGTGATCTGCCTATCCTGTCCAATGAGATCCATGTGTGCAATCTGGACGTCCTTGTTGGTCAGTTCCTGTATGAACAATTGAACTCCAATGACCCTAATCTGCACCTCATTCCAACAACTGAATATCCTCACTTTTGAGGGCAGATATACACATACAACTCTGCCTCCACAAGGTTCTATGCACCAAGTGAAATCTGTGGGATCCAAGGCATGCAAAGGGAGTACATCTGATCAACACCCAACTGGCAAGGGGAAGGACCACACCATGACTGTGTCTTCATTGGGATAGACACTAGAGGACCTGAGGACACATGATTACAGAACTGTGACATCACTCCTGTTCTTGCATTTTTTTCATTTCTTCACAGTGTTAGAGTCTACTCCTGTGCTATTATATGTTGATTTGACAAGGTTGGCAACACACCAGATGAGAATACAGGCATGTGAAATTTTTACCCAGCTCATAACCCTGATCACTCCCCCTACCTTGCTGTCATTCACATTGACTCCATATAATGCTCAGCACACCTGATTTCTGTTTACAGGCCTCATTCCATCCCCTATCATGTGAAGCCCTGCAACTCTTATGACTCATTCAACCTGTTCTACATGAACAAATATGTGGTTCATTGTTATGATCGACCCCTTTCGTATACCTCAATACACCGGGTCTTTGCTCCACTCCTAGTCCCTGTCCCTCGTCAGGAACTCTCCTTGCTCTTTGAGACTTCGTAGCACTCTTGAAGCTACGCTGTTCCAAGGAAACCTCTTGTTCACCTCAAGACGATCAATTTCTGAGGCAGTCTTCTCTTTGACATTTGATCATCAAGAAATAACAAGCAGTAAAGCCTTGTTCACCTGGAACCTTTGCATCTCGTCCTTGTAGAACGCCAAGCTGCGTTCTCCTTTGTCCTTGTAGACCTGCCTCGAAGGGCTGCACCTATCTTTACCCAAGGTAGTCATAACAAAAGGTCTAGCTTCCCTGTTGGCTACTATCCAGTAAGCCACCATTCCTCCCAGACCCCCCCTTGACACTCATTGGTGCTCCCGCCCCAACAAACCCTCTGACTCTGAGTCGGTCCCCCATGATCGAACCCCCTCTGACGAAGATGACTTCCTACCCACCGAGGAGGAAACTCAAGTCGCCCTCAACCTAGCCCACCATTTCTCCCACTCTGCATCTATCCCACGGGTGCCGACCCCTCCGTCGCCAACACCCCAGCCGCAATCTGGAAGAATCTTTTTCCCTAGCAACCCTCTCGACCCACCTGAACCTCGGGAAATTATCCAAGCATATGAAGCAATGTCTTCTTCTAAGCCCACAGAGCTTAAGCTCAACCTCCCGGCCACCTTTGACGGCAACACCACTAAATCCCAAGACTGGTTGGACACTGTCGCAACCTACCTCCTAGTCAACTCCGATGTCTACTGCACTGACGACAAGAAGGTCGCCTTTGCACTCTCGTTTATGACCCTCAGGTCAGCTCAAGTCTAGGCCAAAACCTTCAGAAGGAAGGTGGTCGCAGACAACTCTTTCGGAAAATGGTCAGACTTCGAAGAGAAGTTCAAAAGGTCCTTCGTCAGGGAAGACGTAGCTACCGACACCCTGGCCTGGTTGTCCTCCACACGCATGAACAAAGATAAAAGGGGACAATGGACACCGTCTATTGTAGATTTCAACACCGAGTTCCAAGCCCAAGCTGCCAGACTCTCAGCCACCGATGATGTCCTCATCCCCTTCTACCAGCTAGCCATCGCCATGCCACTCTCCACCTAGATTCTGGCCATGGAGACCATCCCCGATAAAATTGACGATTGGTACAATCGTGCCATCTCGTTCCAGAAGCAATGGGAGAGAGCCTCCCTAATCTGAGAAGCCAGAAAGGGAAAGACCACCCCTTCCTACGCTTACACTACCCCCAGTTCCAAACCCTCCCAAGACCCTGACACCATGGACGTCAATACCATATCCACTCCCTGTCCCCAGAAGCTCACTCCCAAAGAAAGGGAATGCTGCCATAAAAAGAACCTCTGCTTCAAATGCCAGAAACCCAGGCATTCCGTGTTCAAATGTAATGCCACCTTCGACAACACCCCCAGACCTTCTGTCAAAAAGACGATGAAGAAAAACCCTGAGGACCTCCCTGCATTAAAAGAATGCAAGGAAGACGATGAAGAAGTGGTCGGAAGGATCACCCGCTTCTGCTCTCAGGATTTTTAGAATGGAGGACAGCCTCGATGTCTGCTACCTCCTACCTTGTATGTGGACCTGTAACCATATCTCATATGATGAAATCTATGCAGATCCCTGTTGAACTCATCGTACCTTCGCACACACTCAAAACCATCGAGTCTCGTGCCCTGATTGATAGTGGCGCAGACATTAACTGTATTGACTGGGGATTCATTAGAAAGAACAAACTCCCCACGTCCCACCTCGAAAAACCATTCCAAGTCTGCAACCTCGACATGTCGTCCAATAAGAAAGGCAAAGTGTCGTTCTCCACCACACTCTTCATCAACATCAAAGGGATCACCAAAAAGGTCCTCTTCTATGTCATGGATTGCAGATGACAGAACGTCATCCTCAGATCACCCTGGCTAAAGGCGGTCAACCCCCTCATCGATTGGTCTAAACAGACCTGCACCATCTCCAAAACCCTTGACGAGTCAAAGGACTTGTACCAAGGACATGTTGCTGACCTCAAACGACATGACAAGTTTTACCCCACCACCACTCCTAAAGAAACCATGGTCCATCGAGTCTATGACAAGAGGCTCTTTGATTACCTTCGAAAGAAAGAAGAATCCAAACTTGTAGGGATCGCTAAGAGGTACGCAGACCTCCACCAAGTAGCCCACTTCGGGACTCGCTTCACCCCCTGCAGTGGCCTCAGAAACCAGACGTTTGTCAACAAGATCACCACCACCATGGAACTGGCAGCTGCTGTGGATGAAACCAAGCAAAGAACCACGCTCCCCCCAGAATACACCGAATTTTTGGATGTCTTCATGAAGGAAGCATCTGATTACATTCCCCCATCTTGCCCTTACAACCATGAAATCCACCTCAACGACTCCTTCGTCCCGAAAGTAGGGAAAGTCTACCTGTTATCCCTGGATGAGCAGAAGGCCACTGAGGATTTTATCCAGGAAAACCTTGACTGTGGAAAGATCCACCCTTCGAACTCCCCCCAAGCCGCCCCCTTCTTCTTCATCAAAAAGAAGGATGGCAAACTCCACCCATGCCAAGATTACCGCTACCTGAATGAACATACCATTTGGGATGCATACCCTCTTCCCCTCATATCCGACCTCGTCGATAAGCTGAAAGACGCGAAGGTCTTCACCAAGTTTGATGTCCGATGGGGATACAACAACATTGGAATCAAGGACGGCGACCAGTGGAAAGCCACATTCATCACTCACAAAGGACTGTTTGAACCCCTTGTCATGTTCTTTGGACTTATGAACTCCCCCACTATGTTACAACGATTCATGAATGATTCGTTTAGGGACATGATCACTGAAGGATGGCTCATCATCTACATGGACGACCTCCTTATTTTCTCCCCAAACCTGGAGCTCCACAAAGAATGAACAAAGTGCATCCTGCAAAGGATGCAAGAGCTCAACCTGCACTTAAAGCTCGAAAAGTGCACCTTTGCCACATCTGAGGTGGAATACCTTGGGATGATCGTGAAGCCAGGACAAATCACCATGGATCCCGTCAAACTCGATGGGATCGCAGCCTGGCCCACCCTGATGAAAGTCAAGGATGTCCGCTCCTTCCTCAGATTCACCAACTTCTACCAGTGATTCATAAATAACTACTCCGCTGTTGCCCGTCCCTTGATAGATCTTATGAAGAAGAATCTCTCATGGGACTGGACCCCCGCCTGCCAAAAATCCTTTGATGAGCTGAAGGCTCTCTTCCTGTCAAAACCAGTCCTCCATCTCCCTGACACCACATGACCCTTCACCATCATGACTGATGCATCGAAGTTTGCCACTGAAGCCATCCTGCTCCAGACTGATGCCAATGGAGACTGGCACCCCTGTTCCTACCTCTCACAGTCATTCTCTCCAGCTGAGAGGAATTACGATATCTATGATCACGAACTCCTCGCGATAATCCAAGCCCTGAAGGCTTGGAGACATTACCTCTCTGGCTCCCCCTTCCCTGTCCAAGTGTTCACAGATCACAAGAATCTGACGTACTTCCGTCAACCCCAGAATCTGAATCGTCGACAAGCACGATGGCTTCTCAACCTTGCAGACTTCGACCTAAAAATGGTCCACGTCCCAGGATCCCAACTCGCCACCCCCGACGCACTCTCCTGCCGCCCTGACCTCATCATAGATGAGGAAGATAATGCAGGGATGACCCTGCTCCCCAATTCCCTCTTCATCAACCTCGTCAACTCCTCACTAGCAAGCAAACTTGCTTTATCCTCGTCCTCTGATCCCCTCGTCCTCCAAGCTCTCCAAGCCCTGCAAGGAGAGGTACCCCCTGCATTCTGATCCCGCCTCTCAGACTGGTCCTACTCTGAAGGAGTTCTCTCATATAAAGGACGGATCTATGTTCCTCCCACCGATAACCTCTGACACGAGATACTTGCCCGCTGCCATGATCACAAAACCGCTGGACACTCCGGATACCTGAAGACATGACAACTCATCTTCACAGAGTTTTGGTGGCCCGGACTTGCCCAATACATAAGGAAGTACATAGAAGGCTGCGCCGTTTGCCAACAGAATAAGGCGAACACCCACCCCACGGTCCCCCCACTAACCTCGATCAAATCCTCCTGTACTTGCCTGTTTCAGCAGATCTTGTGCAATCTCATCATGGATCTCCCCTCTTCCTCCAGTTTCGATTCCTTACTGGTCGTGGTCGACCACGGGGTTACTGAGGGGGTAATTCTCTGCCCCACTAAGAAAACAATAACTGCCGAGGGCGTAGCAACCCTTTTTTTCCACAAATTTTTCCTTCACTTCAGACTCTACGACAAAATTATATCAGACTGAGGACCACAGTTCGCCTTGTCCTTCGCAAAAGAGTTAGGTCATCTCTTAAACTACGACCTCTCTCTATCCACCACTTATCATCCCCAATCAGATGGTGAGACCGAACATGTCAACCAAGAAGTTGAGATGTACCTTCGGATCTTCTGTGGTGCAAACCCTGGTTCCTGGGCAGATCAGATAACCCACGCTGAATTTGCGCACAACCACCACCCCCACTCTGTCACCAGCAAATCACTGTTTTACCTCATGATGGGCTATGAACCCCACGCCCTACCTGTCGTCCTCCCCGACTCCCCACTTCCTGCCATTGAACTTCGGCTAAAAACCCTGTCTGCAATGAGAGACGAAGCTCTCACAGGCCACAAACTCGTGCGCCAAGTCATGGCCTCATGAAACAAATGTTCCTTCACCCCATTCTCGAAAGGAGATAAAGTCTGGCTAGAAGCCAAGAACCTCTGTTGTTTAGTAGCAAACCTGAAGTTCACACCAAAAAGGGAAGGACCCTTCACGATTACGAAAGTATTGTCCCCGATCACATACCAACTCTGCCTTCCACTGGCATGGAAGATACACCCCATGTTCCACACTTTCCTTCTTTCCCCATATAGAGAAAACACTGTCCACGGCAAGAACTTTCCAAAACCGCCACAGGAGCTTGTAGAGGGTGAGAAAGAGTACGAGATAGAGAAAATATTAAAACACTGCAGTATGCCATCTTCACGCACATTCCTGATTCATTGGAAGGAATATTTGGCTGAAGAAGACTTCTGGATCCCAGAATGGAACTTGAAACATTCCCAGTCTGCCTTAGATAGTTATAAAAAACTCCACCCCCTTGCTTTTTCTCCAGTCACCTCCTCAGAAAAACCATCACCTAGAAACAAAAACCATCACAGAAAATAAAAGTTATGTCTTCTTCCCCCTCCACTGTCTCCTCCACCCTCGTAGATACCATCTTGTTCCCTTCCTCTGTTTCTCCCAGTACCATAGAACCTTCCTCCACCATAGCCACTCCTGGCTTGACTACCACCATGTTCCCTGATGGCGAGCCTGTCCAAATTATCTCAGGTCCTGATGTGCCTGCCTGGCACTGCTCCCAGTTTGGCGACAATGTCGTCACCCCCATCCCTGCTGTCATCGTTCTGGCAGTTGCAGCCATTCCTCCTCGCCCTGTAACTGCTGTCACAGTTCCACCCTTCGCCCACAACCTCCGACAAGAGCTCCCTACTGAAGCTGAACTCGGACTGATGACCGAGCGACTGATGGACTCTCACCTCTCCTCCGCAATTTCCTCCCACATCGACATCATGTCCCCACTGTACTCCCTTTATCGCAGTTTTCTCCAGTCTCAGCGCCTATCCCTCATCGCCGAAGACCTCCTTCTCCCCGGCATCACCGACCAGATCGCCTCCCACATAGGACGCCACCTCGGAGATATCCAAGAAGAACTGAAAGGGTTCTTACTGATGACGATGCATCAGATGGAAATGGGAGAATTCTTGCACGACATTGACCCATATCTGAAGGACTTAGCTGAGTCCAGATTACCCCGCACCCCATCCGCGTCTTCTGAACCACTAACCCCCACAGAGCTCACTGCCGTTGAATGAACGGAAGCCTATTGGACCAGAAATGATGGTGCTACCCCCCTTCCTTCATCCTATCCTCGCTACCCTGAGGCCTGCTATGCCTGTCACTGCCTGGGACATCAACGGATCTTCTGTGAAAAGTACGAGTGTCCCTTCTGCCACAACTTCGCCCTGGGACATGCCCAGATACGTTGTCCTTTTCGCCAACACCAACCAACCCCATCCTTCTCGAGCTCTCCACCCTCAAGTTCGAGAGGCTTGCCATCTAGGCGTCATGGCACCAGTTGTTTCCCTGGCGCTCGTTACTCCCACCCCAGATGCGGCACCTTTGGACAACCCATTCCAGTCCCTCCACCTAGAAGATCTGCTTCCCCTCACCATTTGCTGTCTGATGGAGATGAGGAATATACTGCAGAAGGGATGGCCAATATGACCGGCTCCCCGGGAGGTGAGCATTACCTTGATTTCTAGTCCTTCATTGCAGTTTCAGACATACTAAGGGGGTAATGTTATGATCGACCCCTTTCGTGTACCTCAATACACTGGGTCTTTGCTCCACTCCTAGTCTCTGTCCCTCGTCAGGAACTCTCCTTGCTCTTTGAGACTTCGTAGCACTCTTGAAGCTATGCTGTTCCAAGGAAACCTCTTGTTCACCTCGAGATGATCAATCTCTGAGGCAGTCTTCTCTTCAACATTTGATCATTGAGAAAGAACAAGCAGTAAAGCCTTGTTCACCTGGAACCTTTGCATCTCGTCCTTGTAGAACGCCAAGCCATGTTCTCCTTCGTCCTTGTAGACCCACCTAGAAGGGCTGTGCCTATCTTTACTCAAGGTAGTCATAACATTCATCATGCATTTCAATTTGCAGGATAGCTATAATGTGAGTTCTCACAATAGCTCCTACCCACCTCTGACTGTGTGATTGTGATCCTTGCAGATTCCCAGGGCCTGAAGCCTTCATACCTTACCTGCCAACTCATGTGCATGTTGGGCAATTGCAACCTAATATTTGACAGCTATACACACAAAGGTGGTCAAAACCACCTCTCACCTCATGCTTCCCCATTTCTGTGCATTACCTGTCTCACCAAATCATCTACTGCCAAATATCACATGTGGCACAGGTGGGACTGTCATTGGCTGTACTTTTTTTACTTGTCCAGCATGTATCTCACTTGATTTGGGCTTGACTGTGATTGTAGCATACTTGGTTGTACTTAATACCATTGACATTATTGATTACTTGGCCAGAACAAAGCTTAAAATCACTTGATGCTACTTAACATATCTTACCCTGCCATGACTGCTTTTTTCAGGTGAGAAAAGTGCCAAAAGTTTAAATAAGTGAAATCTTAAATTGCTGATGTTTTGCAACACTGGTTGAAAGATAATGAGTGCCATGCATACACAGTGCATGAGGCTGGCATGATTGTCAACATTATCCACATGTGACCAATGGTCTAATGTTCTCTTTAATTCCTAAGTGATCAAGTTTGAGAAAGTAACATGCCCTCTGAGCCTGAAAAAGTGATGCACCCAAGCAAAAAGTGGTGCATATTTTTTGTGCAATCAGACCCTCATACCCTCAGTCAACATGATTTCCTTTTAAATCTAGCTCTGTATTTTGTGAGTATTCCAGTTCAGAAGAAGTTCAGTTTCCATGTCTCACCAACTTAGTGTAAAAAGCCTAGACATTTATTGATGCCCCCTGCATCTACATTCCTAAGTTCTGGGCTTGCTGCCAGGCTGGGCAGGAACCTGCCATACATGAGACTCATATCCAATCTAGTGATGGACACATTTGATCCCATTTGGTTCATGAGTGAAATTTCTAAATGCCAAACCAGACATTGCATTTGATTTGCCCATTTTTGTGAATGCTGAACTGGATGGGCACTGAACCTGACCATACATTCAGTTCACATTTGAACACATTACAATGCATTCAGGTATGCATAGTATGTATATGGCCCTGCAATATTATATTACTTGTGCTCAGATGCATAGCATATGTAGGTGTTTTTTGACATGTCACTCTGTAATATAGTTAAATGTAAAGGTGAATCAATGGGGGAGGGATATTTATGTGTATGGTGTATCCATGCGAGCTGAAAGAAAACCTTGCCAGTACAATATTCAGACTCACTAAGAACACATTGCACACCATATACTGGGCATCCTGAATCAATGTGTGAATGGCCCTTCTGATTGGGACACCTGGCATTGAGACCAGCTTGAATGACAGTGTTGGCCATCACAGTCTAGTTACATCCATGTGAATCCTGTGATGATTCTATCTGGAAATCCATGCCAAAGGAAGAGAACACAGTGTGTATGATGGTGCCAATGGGAATGTCACTATGTTAGCCATTGAGGTACACAGTGGCATTGACATTGATGATATCTCCTTCTTTGAGAGGTAGATTGAATATGGTGACACTTAACTTTGATTCCTAGCTGTGATGAGAGAAGGCCACACACATCATGACCACATTGTTGATGCTGGTATAATGTGACTGAGAAAATCCAGAATGGACCAGAGGAGATTGGGTGAGCACCATGAATGTTGAATTTTTGAATAGTGATGTTGATTTCATTTATGGTGACTCTAGTCTGCATGAGGACCTCAATTCCACCTGACTCCAATCGATCAAACTTTGAACACCCACCAAAATGAGAATCACTGCAACCTTGCAAGCCTCTTCAGTAAGAGTGGCAGTGGCCCAAAGATTGGACTCTTCTTTGGAACCCAGTCAGATTTGGCTGTCACCTTTGTAAGGTTCCTCCTGAGCTGAGCAACTACCATCATCTCAAGAACAGAGAGAGGAAGAAATCCCATCTTCTGATGAGTGCAGAACCTGCAGAAGGCCATCAGGATAAGAATGTATCATTTGCAATGACACATCAACTCGATGTAGGGGACTGTCACTTACCCAGTGGCAGCAGGGTGTGAAACACTGAACATGGCTGCCCTCATGGTCATGGTGGTGGACAATTACCAAGGGTTAAAAGAGAGCATCATGTTGAGGAACAGAGCCAATTTAGGCACTCATTCCTATTCCAAGATAGAATCAGTGAACCACCCAACTTGAACATGCACTGCATTCTCAACTCAACTGGACAACTGTGGGAGGCAACTAGCTCTAGGGTCCCCATAGAAATAGTGATCATTGAAGCATTTAATCTTCACATTACTGACATTGTATGCTTCAGGCTTTGAATGCAGGGCATAGCATGAACCTCCTCTCCCTGAAACAACAATATGATGACCCTGTGGATGGCCTGCAAGCAGCCACTTACCTCCACATCTGCCCCTACACAATGATGACAACAACATGACAATCAATCAGCCATTGTTGACATCCTGCATGCCTAGCATGCCACTCTTGCCTTCTGCTTACATGTACAATTGGGATGAGAACCAGATGGTCAAGTAGATCAAACAAGACATAATCCAGCTTTTATCTTTGCCCCACATTGAAAAGCTTCTTCATACAGCCTCAAAGTTTGTGTATGTTTGATAAATTTGTCATTTCAATAGCATAACCATGAGAAATCACCCAAGGAAGAAGGTATTTGAACATGTTCTGAATATGTCCTGAATGTCAAGCCCAACCATGAATGTGAGTGCAAGTTGGTGTTCAATTTGGCACTTTCTCTGAACTTTAAACAGAACTGACATCTGGTTCAGTGAAAGTTCAGTTTGAACTGAAGTTCAAAACTGAACCCATCCATCACTAATCCAAATCAGTGCCCTTGCTAACCCACACTAAAGCCTTCTGAAACAGAACGTGAGACGCCAGCATTGCAGATATGGCTCATTGATCAATATCACAAAGGACCCTAGAAGCTCTGGAAGGTTGTAAACAAGAATCATTCCTGTATGTCATGGATGGTAATGTCATTGATATAACCGAGTCCAACCCCATCCCACACTCTCATAGATTGCAGAAAGAATAGGCCAATGCTGCAGTATTTACAAGTACTGATCCAATACAATTAATAGTTGGCCTAGAAGTTGCATGTAGCTGAGGAAGCCAGACTTCACATTGTCAATCCTCCTGATGGTTGTTAGAACCATGCAGGCAAACTCCACAGATATTGGTAGGACCTTGGCTTCACCTTATGCGGTGGATCACTATCCAAGTCTCAGGGTTGTGGTCCTGTATTTGCAGAGGGTCAGAGGTGCAGAGTTGAGACTCAGAGGAGGATTGAGATACAGTGACCTCCAAAACTGTTGCAATGTTTGACTTCAACTCAGTGCATGAAGTGCCTTGCAATATTCCGTGGAAATTCTGCTTAGCTTTGGTGGGACCAAACAAAGTACAAACTCCTAGCTACAAATGGGCCTCTGGGTCATGTGATCTGACCCACAGTCTGTGAAGATATGACCATATTAAATCAACAATATCATTGCAACAGTTTTGCATTTTTTAAGAGGCAAAGCATAATCAAATTGAAGATGATATTTGGTCTCAATTACACAGACAAACAAAGATATACATATAAAAAATATGTCTGAGTTTGAATTAGTTCACACCCTTTTTTGCTTTCAACTTTTACCATCATGAAATCCCTCTCCGCTACTCAAAAGGCTAATATTCTCTCTATGCTTAATGCTGGCCAATCTGTCCACTCTATTGCTTCTGCTACTGGTTTTCATGTGTCTACCATATCTAGACTTCACTACAAAGAGCTTCCTGAGCTTCAAAAATCTACTGGAAATCACCCATCTAAGCTTTCTCCCACCAATATGTGCCATGCTATTCATCTAATCTCTTCTGGAAAAGCAGAGAATGCTGTTCAAGTGACCAAAGCTCTTCCCCAGCTTGTCCAGGAGTCTCTATCTACTACCACAGTGCATCGCCACTTGAAGAAAAGTGGTATGAAGGCTGTAGTCAAGTCCAAATGCCCCCTTCTCTTGGCCAGGCATTGTAAAGCTTGTTTGAATTTTGCCTATGCTCATAAAGATTGGACTATTGATGATTGAAAGAAAATCATATGGTCTAATGAGACCAAAATCAATCGCCTGGGTTCAGATGGGCACAAATGGACTTGGAAAAGGTCAGGAGAAGGGCTTAGTAATAGGCTGGTTGAGGGAACAGTCAAGTTTGGAGGTGGTTCTGTGATGATGTGGGGCTGCATGGGTTGGGATGGCATTGGATCGGTAGGATGGATGGGGACCTATACCTTCAAATTTTGAAGGATGAACTGCAACAAACCATGCAATTCTATGGTCTTAATTCTCCTGATATCATCTTTCAACAGGACAATGACCCCAAGCATACTTGCAAAAAGGTCAAGGAGTGGTTAGAGGAGCAGGATTTCAGGACTATGGTATGGCCTGCACAGTCTCCTGACCTTAACCCCATTGAGCACATCTGGAGTTATCTAAAAAGGAGGCTGGCAGAGCATAAGCACCCCCCTAAAGGAATTTTGAAGTTGTGGGAGAGAATTCAGGAGGAATGGGATAAAATACCAGCTGAGGAGTGTCAAAAGCTGATTGAGAGTATACCTAGAAGGATTGAGGCAGTGATCAAGGCAAAAGGAGGCTATACCAAGTACTAAATACCCCCCTAATAATAAAGATGCAAAACTGTTGCAATGGTATTGTTGATTTAGTATGGTCGTATATTCACAGCCTGTGGGTCAAATCACATGACCCAGAGGCCCATGTGTAGCTAGGAGTTTGTACTTTGTTTGGTCCCACCAAAGCTAAGCGGAATTCCCACAGAATATGGCAGGGCACTTCATGCACTGAGTTGAAGTCAAACATTGCAACAGTTTTGGAGGTCACTGTATCTGTTGGAGTTTGGTGGAGAGCTGAGTGTCAAGCTGATCGAGAGAGAGAACGTCAAGTACTCAATTCAATATTACAACTGGATATGTACAGCAGAGATGGTACAGAATATATAGTATGGATGAGCATTGAATTTGTAAAAAAGTTGTAACAGATGAGTAATGAAAAGGAGTCAGGGGTCTATGAACCAGAGCTGTGCTGCACAGTGACAGAAAAAGGTACAGAGTGGAATCTCACTAAATAAGGAACAAAGACATAATGTGATATATATATGGAGGTTCAGAGGAACAGAGATGCATAATGGGTGTGAACACACTGGAGATATGAGTGGAGTTGGTGCCCAGAGGACTGGAGTTGTCATGGATATGACAATGGCATATATATATAAGCTCCTGCATAATATCAGTGTGAAAGCATTAACATGGATACCTGCTACATTCCTACCCCAAGTATCCACACATGCAATGGCAGAGTCGATAAGTCCACTGATCAAGAAAGGTTGTACTCAGACAAAAGTATTGAATGGGGTGGTGGGCCACCTAGAATCTCCATTTCAGACTTGCTGGCTGCTGGCAAATGGCTGTGGACATGTTGGATCAACCCACACTATGCCACTGTCAAGAAAGAAATGGCTGCTTGAATAGCAAACTTCCAGTTTATACCCAGAATCCAGGACATTTTTGACCATGGCTGTTAAGACCAGATCTCCTTCACTCAAACTCCAGTTGGAGATTGGAGGTCAAAGGGAGTGAATGGCCAGAGATGGCTGGAGGTCCAGAGGGGTGAAGGCTTGGTGCAGGACTTGTGTGTCATGCCCATGCACTGTTATGGCCTTCTTGGTCAGAGACACATCAGAGAGAATCAGAGAAGATAAGAGGAGTGGTCTAAGGTAATATTCAGGCTGAGGCTATCTACATACAGAGTTAGAGTATATATATGGAGGAAGGTCAGAGGCTATGTAAATAGGTAAGATGGAATTGGAGAGGTCATATGCCAGAGCTGTGGTCTCGGTCAGGAATGAGCTGGAGCTGTGCTGCACAGCATCAGAGAGAACAGAGAGATGACACTAAACTAAATATGAAACAAGAAACATATGTAAGGGAATCTATGAGTTGTCCAGAGTTGTGGAGTTGCATAATGGATGAGGGATCACCAGAGGAACTTGCAGAGTTGGTTCCAGAGGTCAGAGTTGACTCAGTTGAATTCCAGGATATGACAAATACAGACAAGAAGGGGAGTCAAATGGGTGGTGGGAGAAAAAATAACAGGATGAAATATATCTTTGCCAACATGGATAGTGATCACTATTGCATTCATAGTGACAATATGGAGCTTGTGACAATCATTGAGTGTATCAGTGCAGCTGGTGATAAAATGCTGCCATGGTTTGTCCACAAAACTGGTCCAGCCCCCAACCTTTGCCACCTTGAAGGCAAAGTTGCCAGGTGAGTGGCTCAACATGGAAGGATGCCATGATGATGATTTTCTAATCCTTGCCCTTAGTGTTTTGTTCTCAGACTCTGGATGGATGGATTGTGAGATTGCCACTCACTGGTTCAAGCATCATTTCATCCCCTGTGTAAAGGAGCATTGTGTTGATCCGGAAAAACTGATCCTTCTTTATCTTGATGGGCATGATTCTCATGAGACGAATGAGCTGAAGAAACTGGCATTCAAACATAATATCATTATTGCTGCCTTTCCTTCAAAAATGATGCACAAAATGCAGCCACTGAATGTGGGTGTTTTCAGACCACTCCAGTGTGCATGGACCAAGCACTGTGACAAGCACCTTGCGGAAGGTGTAGGGGTTGATCGCTACAATTTTATCCATCCATGTCAATTCATCATGTTATCACACTGGAGCTCATCCAGAAAGCATTTCAAAAGACAGGATTCTATTCTCTTGATCTGTCAGTTTTCACAGATAAAGACTTCACACTGAGCCATGCATCCTCCAACAGGGCACACCTTCCACCATCATTTCCATCTGACATTTTCACTTCCTCATCAACCTCAACTTCCATTCCAGTGGTGTCAGAAATGGAGGAGGGTCAGTCTTTTGACCTGATGGAGATTGATGGTAGCAACACAGGTGCACTGTCTGTGACAGTTACCCAACATTCACAAGTTGCACAGTCAACGTCTCCTGACACAATGCATACCCCTAGTCCCAATATCTAGACACCCACCCAGGTTATGCAGCTTTCAAAGTTGGAGCTCTACAATGAGCTTCAACTTGCATACCAGCAGAACTCCACTCTCCTCAAGTCACAGCAGATGCTCCAAGCAAAACTTGATGTCACTGATGCTCATTGTACATTAGCTAAGTGGGTGCTGGATGAGGTTCACTTGGAACTTGACAACATGAAAAAGAAGAACTGACCATGTCACATCAGTAAATTGGGAAGTGTCTAATTTCATCTAATTTGTCTAATTCACATCTAATTCGGGCTTATTAAGCTTATGGTGGCATCCATAAGCTTAATAAGCCCAAATTAGACATGAATTGGATGAATTAGACACTTCCCAATTTACTGATGCAATCCATCAAGACATGGGGCATACTGCTAATGCTGCCACAGCTCAAGGAGGATTTTGAGAGGGCAGAAGTGGAGTGGACAAACAAAGAGTGGAAGGAAGCCAAAAAGCAGGTGAAAAAAAAGGTCAACAAGGGAGCATGACAATTGCAGATTGAACACGACATTCAAGAGAAGGTATTCAACCCATTGTTGACATTCTGCCACAAGGATGACTTCATCATGCTCACTGGTGCTCTTGGTATCTCACAAGAGGAAACAATCAAAGATTTGAAAACTCACATCAAGAACTACCTCACCGATCTGTCTCACACAGATGTCACAAAAAATCCTTGATTTGCAGCACTTTTCCAGGTGCCAGGCAACATGCACTCTCAGAATCCATTCTCAAATGTTTGCTTGGACATATCATCAGCACTAGCACTCAACCCTGGTGCTATTTACTCTGATATATCCATTTCGCAGTTCCAGCCCACCCAACCATACACCAAGTCGATGCTGCAACATGATATATATACTCATTTCTCACCATACAACACATATGGCCCACCTCCTGGTACATATGATCATTCACAACAATACCACTCCAACTACACATCCCATATTGCATCATCTTCAAATCTGGATAGACAGCCCCAGTTTGATGTAAATGCTGGTATTCATCACTCATCATCCTTGCTGTTCAATACCTCCATATCTAGCTACTATAGTCACTAGCTTTATTAATAACCAAGTCGCACCTCCGTTGTCCAGTGTGCTGAGTGGGGTTTGATTTCAGCAGGCTGTGACCCAGACATGACCATTTGTGATGCAAGTGTGACTGCTGAAGTCATTGTGGGCCAAAGTCACTGTAGGGGATAGTATGAAACAAGGGAAGTATATAAGGAGATCTAGAATAAGTCCAGAGTTTCAGAGATTAGGAGTTGGTGAGATGTCATCAGAGGTAGTAGCAGAGTTGTTCTGGAGGTCGGAGTTGACTTGACTATACAGGATATGACAATTACTCAATGTTAGATTCTGAAAACACACCTTGCAGAACACTGCGAAAGCCCTGCAGAGGAGGGATATTCAGGGCATGGATGACTATTATCAGGGTGTCATGTAGCAGTTGATTGACCAGGATGATTATTGTATTCATAATATTGACAGGTATATAAAGGAATGGTGCCATACAGTCAGAGTGATGTCTGCATTTTTATCATGGAACTAGATTTTCATATCCCTGATGAAGTGATGTCACACCCTCTTGTTCAGGAGACGGTTCTAGTGGCTTGCAACATGATCTCTTACTCCAATGTCTATAAGGTCCATGAGCAGGCAGTATGGTTTATGCTGACACTACCTTTGCTTTGCAGGACATCATTGCCTATAATTTAGAGCAAATTCAGGGAGATGAACTCCACAACATCATAATGGTGGTGATGAATGAATATGACATGGATGTGAATGGTGCAATGCTGTGGGTCCAAGATTATCTTAATGGTCTTTGTGGATGCTTGATGACTCAACAATAACCTAGTGAAAGTCAAATAGATGTAGATTGACCAGATACAGACCTGAAAAGCAATGGCTCCTTACAATGCATGGAAATTTTTGAACCATGTAGAGACAAATGCAAATTTTTATGAAAGAATTTGTGGATGCTTTTATTTACAACCAGCAACATGCTCTCCATCATGGTGCAGTTACAGTTGGTATCCAAGCTCATCTAGTATATTGACAAACATCAGGTCAAGCTTGCATGTGTGTCCCATCACTTCTTCACCAACCATCATATCCAAGCAGCATCATAAACTCTGCCATGTTGTAGGAATTCCAGCCAGCCAGGCACAATCACATGTTCTCACAATAGTCACAGTCTTAGACTGATTTGATTCAACTGGGTATGTTGCTTAGTCACCCTGATCTCCTGATGTTTTGATAGATCCTTGACAGCCCACTTTTTTGTCTTGTTTATCATTATGCTGGCAGGCTTGGCCTGTGTGCCCACCATCCTGCCCATAAATCCCCCATTTCTTTTCTGGTGCCATGTTCTGGGTCATCTTCATTACCTGGATTACAAGAACACTATGTCAATGACCTTTATTAGAACTCATCCAGGATATTTATTCCTGCCATACTCAAACTTGGATTATATGACTGAGTTAGAATTCGGGCTTTACACTGTTTTACAAACATATAGGCTGACATCTTTGAATTCTGGACCAATGACATAATTGAAATCTTTTTCAGGCTAAGTAATTGTATATGTTAACATATCAGACCCAGATTATTGTCTTGGATAAATTCAATGAATCTATTTTTTCCTTGTCTGAAGCTTAAGTTATCATGACAGAGTCAAATAAATGTTCTGAAAATGTTGTGAAATATTTATTGCAAATGAACTCTACAACCCAGGTGGAATCTGTTCACATCTATGTGTCAGCTATGTTGTAAATACTTATCCAACCATTCCCAAGCTGTGATCACCCTTGTGAGCACTTTTTTAAAGGTTCCCATGGTCTTTCAGACCACTTTCTATATACAAGTAAAATTAGTCTGTGAGACCATATTCTTCTCACACCCTAAACCATGTTTCAAATCAGCCACAGGTGTGTACAGTAGCTCTCCTGCATGGCCTCAGGTGGACTACCTGCGACCCTCCATGGATGTGCACATATCATGTGACTTCATTGATCACAACTGGAGGAACTTCCCTCCAGTGCCTCCCATGCCCATCCCTCACTCAACTCATCACTGATGCCACCCCACCACCCACTGCTGCTGCCATCTCTGCCCCCTCTCCAGCCATCACCATTTCACCTTCATCCCCTCCATTGCCCTTCAAGTCACTGCTCAGCTGACACTCTTGCACATGCCTCCAATGCTGATCTCACCACCCTTGTATGTCACATTTCCTCCTGTCTCCTTCATGTCACCTAACATGCTGAAGAGAGGCTGACTGACCTAGACTGCTATAGGTCTCTGAATAAGAAACTAGTAGATTAGTAACTGATTGGTTTGTCTCACAGAATTTGCAGAAAGAGAAACAAGGGAAGGCAACTGCAGGGCTTACAGAACACCTTGGTGGGCAATCTAGAAGAGCTCCTGAATATTTCAGACATGGCTGACTGGCAACAGGACTTGGTTCTTCTAGGATCAAGAGAGAAGAAAAAGAAATCCAGATATGATTGGATTGATGAGGACAGAAGACTCAGACTCCAATTGAGTGAGTGATAGATGATATATTAATTTTCCTGAACTGTGTGTGAAACACAGCTTTGATAGTCTGGGCACACCTGAGACTCTAAATAAACATAAAGAATGGAGCATCCAACATAAGTCTGGTGACCAGATCACAATACAGAGTGTCTGGTACTTAGCATCTGGTACAATATATGTATGGTAGAAGTCAATCTGGTAGACAGACCAGATTGAAAGGAAATGGATATAAAGAACTGGGTACTTACAAGTAGGGCAGATTAGAACCAGATTGGACATGGATTGACATGGATGCTTGATGACTCAATGACAATCTAGTGAAAGTCAAATAGACATAGAATGACTGGATATGGTTCTAAGAACAACAGCTCCTTACAGCACCTTCCCTTGCATCTCCCATGTGCTCTGTCTCACCACACCCTCATGCACACTTCTGCACAACCAGGTAAATGATGACAACAACAGAACAATCACAATATTATGATTATCACATTGCTGTCATTATGTCACATCATTATTCTTGTAGTTGGAGAGTCAGAATACATAGGTCAGACTGGTACATGGGAGTGCTGGAATGAGTCAGGTGAGGGCACAGATTGTTCCATGCAGCATGGCACTGACATTGAATGTTGGATGTTGTGGCTGGGTCAATTGACTGGGAAGGGCCACCTAAGTGGCATCTAGGGTTCACCATGGATATGGGTTACACTACAGCATTTTGCCCATGGGTTTGGCAGGTACAGGTACAGTGTGGCTGGCCAGCACCCACAACAACATCAAGAACCATACACACAGTATGTGGTATTCAGGGCTTACATAACCTAGGTAGTAGGTAATGACTGATCAGTGATAACTTTGAAGAATGTATTGTAAAAAATGAACATCTCATTTCAGACAAGTCTTCATTCTCTAGTATGCCATACTGCATGAATTAACCATTGCATAATGTTCTCTACAATGTGCATGCTGCCAAATTCCATGCACAGGTAATGGATTATTGAATCTAAGTCCCAAGTCACCCATAGACTGATGACTTGAAGAATATACTATAAGAAATAAACATCTCATTCTGGACAATCAATTCTTCATTCTATAGTATACCACACTGCATGAATCAACCATCACATAAGGTTCTCTACAATGTGCATGCTGCTGAATTTCATGTACAGGTAACAGGTTATTGAATTTTAGCCCTGAATATCAAGGCCAGGCTACTGAACATTTTCAAGATATTGCCATTTCACAGTTCCGATGGGATTCCTCCAGACCTATGGCAACTTTGCACCATCCACTCACCAGGTAATGCTATTGTGACTCAGACCACCAAGATGGCCTGTGTTCATATCCCATGTAATCAACACAACTCCAACCTCCAGACTAACTCTGCAAATCCCTCTGGTGACTTCTCACCAACTCCATTCCTCCATTCCTCTGGACATATCTCAGATACCCTTATGTACTTCCCTCATTCTGTATTTAGTTTAGCTTACTCCTCTGTTCCCTCCAATGCTGTATAGTACAGCTCCAGCTCATTCCTGACCCACAGCATAGCTCCAGCATATGACTTCTCTGACTCTGTCTTACTATATCTACATAGCCTCCGACTTTCCTTCAACTATATATACTCTGACTTTGTATGTAGATATCTTAGCTTGAATATCATCTTAGACTCCTCTTCTGTTTTCTCTCTGAGTTCCTCTGATGTGTCTCTGACCAAGAAGGCCATGACAGCGCAGAGATGTGACACACAAGCCATGCATCAAGCCTTCATCCCTCCGGATGTGATCCTACAGACCTCCGGCCATTTCCAGCCTTTTCTCCCCTTCAATCTCCAATCTCCAACCAGAGTTTGAGCAGAGGAGTTCCAGTATTAACAGTATATTCAGGCTTCCTCCTGTACTGTCACTACTCTGACTATGACCCTTCCTCATTTACATTGAGATTTCAATTTCAAGTCCTTTCTTCAGGCTTCCAAACCAGAACACCATCACTCAAGGTGTTTCTGTTCCAACTCTGGTTCCTCTGGAGTTGTCTGGCCAAAGATTGACTTGTGGACCATCCAATTTTTCCCTTGGAAGCTGTGTTACTCCCTGACCCAATCCATACTCCATCTAAATGCATTCACTCATTACTTATAACTGGTACTGTCCCCCTCCATCCATTCTGCCTCCATTTGGAGATATGCCAATCTCCTCACAAATCCAACCCCATCTCCTGTCCTCCAAACTCCCTGACAGTCACCACCCCATTTTGTGACTCCTGTGCCTTGATGGCATTTTTGCCCCCACTGACATCTCTCTGAACTCCTGTCCTCCATACTCCAATGTCCACCTTCTCAACTCTGCTTTTTCCATCTCAGGAATACCACCTCTTATGCCTTGTGCATACCATCATTGGATTTCAGATATTGCTTAGTCAAGCACTGCCAGCTTACCTGCTAACGATCCATTGATCATAGGGTTCTGTTGTGGCACCTTTACATAAAGACTATAAACTGAATGCTGACCCCTTCAATGTCACTCCAGTCTCTGGAACTCAAGCTCTGAGCTCACTCTGGCCTAACCAGCCATTTTCTGGATGACCACCCTCCACAGTTCCCCTCAAGATTCAGACTTTGTGTCTGACCCTCTGGCTTGCATTCACTTTGCATGATGTTCACACCCCTCCCTATTCTCTTACCTCTGGTATCATGTCTGATTCACTTCATGTGCCTCCAGCATTCTGGTCACACTGCACACCCCCAGATCACTATCCACTCTGTCCTCAAACCTGCAGTCCACCCTCTGCCTGTGTCTACCCAGTGCAGCACTTGCACCCCCCGCCCCTCCTTTTCCTTGGCCTCTGGTTGCTGTGCATCAGAAGTTGAGTTCCCTTCTTCTGTTCGTTTGCAGGGCTATTGCCTCAAATTCCACCTTCCCACATCTTCTCATCTCTGCTCCAACCCCTTTCAACCTCCCTGACCCACCTGTCCTGACACTGCCAACCTCTGCCCACTCCAGATCCTAACACAATTGCCTGGAACACCTTGGAAAACAGCTGTTCAGACTTGACAGCATCATCCACCTCCCCTTATCTCCCCTTCCATGAAGTTGCTCCATGCACTCCATGTGCTTCTGATATGACTCAGAACCACTTAAGGCTCTAGGCTGCTTTCACTGGTCAAGGGAAGGGAAAGGGGAATGAGTCAACGCCATAGATGCTGAGGAAAACACCAAGAGGACAAGACTGCCCTCTGGTGGCTGGATTCTTGTCCTTTATATACTATTCTACATGTTTGTATCTATTGTAGTCTAATCTAGATGTCCATG